>PVJO010001209.1:0-183677 GCA_004026905.1 Hystrix cristata
TTTTTTTTTTTTTTTTTTTTTTTTGAAACAGAGTCTCACTAAGTATTTCAGACTGGCCTTGAGCTCACTATGTAGCCACGGCTGGCCTCGAACTCGAGGTGATCTTCCTACCTCAGCCTCCTGAGTGTTAGGATTACGGGTGTGTGCTACCATGCCCGGCTAATCTTTTTCTTTTTCTTTTTTTTTTTGCACCCCCCCTTTGAAAGAAACAGTACCTGGTCTGCCAGCTGCTGTGTACCTTGCTTTTTTTCTTTTTCATAGTTTAACATGATAATCTTTCTAAATCTCTACATAAAGAGCTTCCTTATTCCTTGTTAGTTGGTGATCTTTATGGCCAACAACTGAGTCTGCTCTAAAAAAGGATTAGAGTTTTAGGTAACTCATAGAATCTTTTAGAGAGCTGGAGAAACAGGCTGGTGTCTAACTTGGCCGAAACAAGTGCCCTAAGCCACATGCACTACTAATATTGAGTGGAAGCCACCTACACTGCTGTTTCCACTGAGCAGTGGGCTCCAGGCTTTTGACTTGGCTGCAGCTGCTTGTATCTCCACTCCTTGCAGCCACACCTGCAAAAATAAATTGTCTGAGTAGAGCCTTTTCCCTTACATTTCTCACTTCAGAGCAAAGTCCTGCCTGGGTATGTCTGGTTAGAGGAGCTCAGCCGACATGTTTGCATCTTAGCTGCAAGGGATCTGGGATTTGATTCTCAACTTTTCAATCAGGAAGTGGGACTTGTAATATGCCAATTTTGTCCCAGTAGGGTTTTCAAAATAGAATGGGCAGTCAGTCACACATGCGACAGGTGTACAGTAGAGCTGCCTAGAATTCTGTTGTGTGGTTCGACCACAATCGGTAAATATCTTAGAGGTGGACCTCTAGGTGTTCTACAAGCTGTATCATAGATGGTACTGTATTGAATGACCTTATACTTAGGTCATTTTGCTTATGTAACATGGAGTATAAATCTGTAGAGGCAGAATTGCTAGATCAACAGTGGGATTGTAATTCATAAGGCTATTTATCAAATGGCCTCTGAATGTTAGACTGGTATGTTTCTACTAGCAATGTACAAATGTTTGATTTTCTTGTCCAGAATCTTTTCCCTATTTAGATTCCATATGAGCCAGGGTGACATGCTGGGCCTTCTCCACTACTGGGATGTTTTGGGTCTTGTGCCAAGAATGCTGGCAAACCAGACTTAGGCCATAACCTGTCAATACGGCCTGTATCTAGCATCTGGGCTGGATTTGGTTTATAACTTATTATGGGTCTTGTAGCACTAACTTAAATGGCATATGGGGGATCTACCAGATGCTATAGCTTCCAAAGTTGATTTGCAGTTTGAGAGTAGCTTATATATTGGGGGATCTTGGCTCATTATGTGTTCCCAAATGTGTAGACATTTTCAGAGAATGATTCTGAAGATTTATATAATATCCTTTCTCTCTAAAAATAAAAAGCAAAATCTAATTTTTACTGTGTGAATTATTGCATAGGTTTTGCTCCAATTTTAAATATGGCCTCCCCTTGTTCCAGTTGGTTGCTCTGCAAGTTTATAGTAGTATAGGAAGCCCCTGTTTGAATACTTCTGAAAAATTTAAATAGTAATAAATGAGTGAAAATGGGAGCTGAGGAGGGGGATACGTGTGTTTCTTCCAGTTGAAATATTTACTCTTCAAGTTGGCATTTATGTAGGCTAGCTGATGAGTTCAAGAAAATCCCTTTTCTGCATGGTTAGTAAGGGTCTCTGAAAGAATATAAAGTATAGCTCAGGGAAGCAGCATGTTGTCATGTTAGGGACTGGTATCCTTTCCTGTAAAGGGCCAGATGATAAATAGTTTAGGTTTTATGGGCCAAGAAGCAAAATCAAGGATATTACATAGGTATTTCTATAACAAGAGAGAAAACAAACTTCCACAAACTTTTTATTGACAAAATTCAAAATATGATAGTAATTGAGTGGTTTTTTTTTTTTTTTGTAATTCACATTTACTTGTAAGAAGAATGGAATTTTTTTTTTTGAGAAAAGAGTCTTGCTGTGTATCCTAGGCTGGCCTTGAACTCATTATGCTCCTCCTGCCTCAGCCTCCCATGTGCTGGGATTATAGGGCGTGCCACCATACCCAGCAGAAGAATGGAATTCTTATGTTTGGGGTAACATTTTTGCTTAATGGAATTTGAAACTGGTGTTCACTGTTGTCATATTAATTGCACATGTTCATCTTTTTAGCTCATAGGCCATACAAAACCAGGTAATAGGCAGGATTTGATACATGGGCTGTAGTTTTCCAACCTCTAATATTATAGAGACCATGAGCTTTGGATCCAGGCACGTGAAGGAGTATTAGTTCTCAATTTGTGACTTTGAATATATCACTCAACCTTTTGACTGGGGGGTATTTTTGTGACTAAACTGGGGGATAATGACACCTACAAGGGTAATAATTGTCCCTCCTCATTCTTGTGATTTTTGCATTAGAATTCTAGTTGTGTTGTTGCTGATATAATTTTGGTAGACCTACTTAGAAATAGCATTTAACAGATTTTAAAGCTAACCTTTCAGAGGATAGAATGCTCACTTGTTCTTAAAGTGTAATGTAAAAATGCATCTTTGCAGAAATCTGGCAATGAATGCAAGGGTGGGATGTTCTGACATTATGCGCCCCTCCTGATGTGTACCTCTCACTGTGTCACTGTAACACCTGCATGGTGTTCTTGCCGGAAATGTTTGACTTGAATGTAATCATAAGAAAACAGACATCCCAAATGTGGGACATTCTGAGGACAAGCAGCCTGGGCTCTTGAAAGGGTTCAATGTCATTAAGGACTAATGAAGGGCTGGGGATTTGGTTTGGTGGTTAGAGTGCTTGCCTTGCAAGCACAAGTAATGACAAGGAGAGATTGTGCTAGATTAGAGGGAGACTGAAGGAACAAAAGATAAAAATTCATTGCGTGAACATGGATTAAATCTTAGATCAGGAAAAGAAAATCCAGCTCAATAGGCCATTTTCAGGGTAATGGAGGAAATGTAAGTGTGGACCATATATTATATGAGAGTACTGTGTTAATGTTGATTGCCTTGGGTGTGGTGCTGATAGTGTGGTACTGTAGGAGAAAATCCCTGTACCTAGGAGGTGGATAATAAACTACTTAGGAGTGGTATGCTATTAGGTATGTCTACTGGAACCTACTTTTCAGATGGTATGGCAAAATGGGAGGGAAAGAGGGTGAGAGTGTGTGTGTGTGTCTGTGTGTGTGCACGTGCGCGTGTATAGCATAGGTTAGTTGTTTCATGCTGCTCATTTCCATATCACTGAACAAGGTGCTTTTGATGGGCTGGTGCCTGATATATTTTTATTTATTTTTTATTTTTTACCAAGACCATGTATTGGTACATTGTATCCATAATGATCACATTCGTCGTGGTTATTTTGTACTTGTACATGATGTATCTTGGTTTCCCCTGTTCTTCCCCACCCCTCCCTTGCGTTCTCCCACCCTTCCCTATTTACAGCAGGTTTATTTACATTTTTCCATTTTTTCCCTTTCTCCTTTTTTTTCTTTTTCCCTTCCTTCTTTTCCCCCTTCTTTCTTTCTAGTTCTCTCTTTTGAATATTATCTTTCTTTTACATAATATCTATTATACTTCTTTGTCCTTATTTACACTTATAGTTTCTCGTATCAGAGAAACAATTATGATCAAGTTTACCTAGGAAACGCTGATGTTCTCAAGGTGCATCCATTTACCTACAAATGTCTCTTAATTTATCATTTTTTATGGGAGGGTAGTACTCCATTGTGTAGAAAAACCACATCTTCTTTAGCTATTCCTTAGTTGTTGGGCATTTGGGTTGTTTCCAAGACTTAGCTATTACAAATTGTGCTGCTATGAACATGGTTGTGCATATATCGCTGTGGTATGATGTTTTTAATTCTTCTGGGAAGATACCAAGCAGAGGAATAGCTGGATCAAATGGAACCTCTAGTTGTAGTTTTTTGAGGAATCTCCACACTGATTTCCACAGTAGCTGGACGAGTCTACATTCCCACCAACAGTGGAGGAGGGTTCCTTTCTCCCTCAACCCCGCCAGCATTTGTTATTGGTTGATTTCTTGATAATAACTGTTCTTTCTGGAGTGAGATGGAATCTTAGCACCTGATATATTTTTAAAGTAATAATTGCTTTAAGGTATGTAACAGGGTTCTCTTTCTGAAAATGCATCTAAGCCCTGCATGTCTGCTCTCCTCGGCAGTGTGGTTTGGCTTCTGCATATACTAAAGTACCTTAAACTGGACTCATATTTTCTTGAGTGGCTCACACAAGTGAGTCTCTCTTAAATGTTAGAAAGTATAAATGAACAGGAAAGGAAAAGTCAGCATGTAGCCAACCTCTGTGCTCCAGTTGTTTCCCGAGAGGCCTTGTGGCTGCTCGTGGCTGGTATGCTCTGGGGTATGCTGCCTGCAGTGAGGCACATTTCCGGAGTGCTGAGTGGCTGGGGCACCACTGAGGTATTTTCCTGAGCGAAGAGGCCTAAGGCTAGGATGGAGATGCTGGAAGCTCTGACTCTCACCAGCATGCTCCTACCTGAGTAGGGAGGGTACAGAGGAGTTAATATTCTTACATTCTTGCAGGAAATCTGTGGTTATATGGTAGGAGATGACTAAAGCCAATTTAGCAGCCACTTGTAAAAGTAATTACAAGATGAGAGAAATAACTACTCTCCTGGTACAGGCTGTGAAAACTAATGAATGCAGCAAACATTCAATGAACAACCGAGTATGTAGCAAGCATCGTGAAGAATGAATCTGGGACATACAAGCGATAAAAATGTACCCTTCCCTTGCGCGGGGCACTTGGAGCATGGGAGAAGGAGATGTGGGGTACAGTGGAGACGGTTACCAAAATACTGATCTTGCTGTATTACAAGGCTTATGGAGTGACAGAAAGCTAGTAAAGAGCGTGGTGAGAATGCAGAAAACATGCTACATGTGGAACTGCCCAAGGTTTCAGAGGTGAGTTTGACCTTGGGGTGACCTGAAGAAGGAGCGTGGCAGTCAAAGAAGCCGGGGACGTTTTGTTTCCATGCAGAGGACTGAGCGGGTCTGGGTGCCAAAAGACTGGCATGTGGTATGGCTTGAACCTGAATTAGCTGCAGAGCGTGCAGGGTGGAGGGGTGAGCTGAGTGGTGAGGGGAGTTGGAAGGGTAGTTCAGCTGGATGGGAGGGACTCAAAAGCCACACTCAGGAGTCTGCTTTCTACAGGAAGGGAATGAGGAACCCTGGAAGCCCTTCGGAGTTGGGAGGTGACTCAGTTTTGACCTGCTCCATTTCTGACCTGGGCCGATTCACCCCTCCTTAGGCAACCCGGTGGTCCCCTGCTCCCAGGAGGTCACCATATTGATGCTGAACTTAGTGCGGACACCTGATCGGCATAGCGCACTGCAGCCCAGAACTCCTGGACTCAGGCGGTCCTCCCACCTCGGCCTCCCGAGGAGCTGGGACTACAGGCGCACGCACCATGTCCAGTGGTACCCGGTTTTAATAAGAGACCATGGAGGGAATGCAGAGGCTGGTTTGTGAAGGTGCATGGTCTAGGGCGGGACTTGAAGCCATCAAGCCATCAAGGTGACAGCAAAGACTCAGGACTTTGCCAGCTGCAGCAGAGAGAGAATAAAAATAGGGCGCTCTTGGGAAATTTTTCCATCCCCTCCTACAAGAGTTTTTACAATTTTAGAAACTTTTTAAGGAGGCCTTTAAAAATAGTTGGAAGAGAGAAGCTTTCTCAAACCTTTGAACAGTTCTGAAAATTTATTGCATTTCAGATAGAAAAGAAAGTATCATTTCACACGAATGTGCACAGACTCGGCACAGTCAGTCTTACAGAATTAGGGAGGAGGGAAGCTATTTAGTGGCCTTCAACCTCCTTCTAGAACTTTGTCCAGGTTTCTCCTAAACAGTTGGTGAATTTTTCTGATTTTTATCCAACATCCCCAAGGTTTGTGTACATCTCTAAGCTGTGAGGCATAGATTTTGTCTATTCCTTTTCCCCCATCTCCTGCCTCACACCTGAGAAAACAAACTGTAGTGTATAGGTTCTTATTCTGTATTAGAAATTTGCACACCATGTAATCTAAGATGGGTCCAGCTGAGACTATACCAGGTTTGCAGTTGAAAGTAAAGAGGAGTATTTTTTTTTTTTTTTGAGAAAAGCTCAGTGACCTGGACTATTCAAGGGAGAGTGTATATAAAATGCTGTTAATTGAGTATCTGGGATAAATCACCACCTTTTTTTTCTTTAGATGTCATTAAAACCTTCTTACCCACAACTTAGAGCTTTTCAATGGAGAATTTAAACTTAAAACACTTTGAGGTTTGAAGAACAAAAAATTCCCTATAAAATTAACCTGTCTTTTGGATCAAGAAGTCCCAGGCTGACGAGGCTCCATGTGTTAAGTTCCAAAGACTTATAATTATTTTCTCTTCCTTGCGGCTTGAATATTTCAGAAAATTCTTGGCATGTCTCTTGGAGGACTGCTATATAAAGAGCAAGAAAAGTGACTGACTTGTGGGCTGACTTCACTTCTGTGTGTCTGTTCTACTTTGGCTACAGTGCAGCGATTCTAATAGTGTATGAGACTAAAGGGCAGCATCAGGGATAAATAAGATGCTTAACTAAGGTCAGATTAGTGTGTGAGTCTGAAAGTACCCTAAGTTTTCCCAGCAACTTGAGTTACCTGTAGTCAACCTTAGTTTACCTATAGAAAAGACATTTCCAGTTCAATGTGGTAGCTGTGGCACAGGAATAACCAAAGCTTCTTTGCTCCTAAATTCATGTTTTATGAAATATAGTTGTTAAATTGTTTCCAGATCAAGGATTATAATTTCTTAGGACTTATTCCTAGAATGTATTTTTTTAATTCAATTTTATCTACCAAGAACATGTATTGGTACATTGTATGCATAGTGATCACATTCATCATAGTTAATTTGTACCTGTACATGATATATCTTGGTTCCCCCCTTTCTTCCTGACCCCTCCTTTCCACTCTCCCCTCCCTTCCACTCGCCCTCCCTTCCCTATTTACAGTAGCTTTATTTACATTTTTCCATTTTTCCCCTTTCCCCCTTTCTTTTCTTTTTCCCTTCCTTCTTTTCCCCCTCCTCCCTTTGTAATTGAATATTCAATAGGACTGACTCTTCAAGAAAACCATCTTGATACTGGAACTGCGCTGATGCCGTTGGCATTTTTTTTCATGTGCATGCTAGTCTATACCTTAAGGTGTGTAATTTATACACTGCTAATAAGGGATATATTATAAAACTCAATTACATTTTATTTTTGAGAGTAAGTTCACTTAATTGAGAACTTATTGACTGTATTTGATGTGCCCATTTTGTAGGCAATGTGTGGGAGTTTTCCTTTGCCCTGGGAGAGAAGACATTGACCGAGAGGTAGACCTAAACCCATAATTACAATGCATTAAGTGCTGAGCTAGACACTACAGTGTGAATATGGAGAGTGAACCCCCACGAACCCATCACCCAACTCCAGCAATTATTAACTCTTAGTTAAGCTTCTTTCACCTTTATGCTTGCTTACTCTTCCCCCCCCCCCCAACAGTATTTTGAAGCACATCCAAGACAGCGTATCATGTGATGGACATTTATACACATTTGAGTAGAGTGCTCTCCAAATACACTGCTGGAATGAACTATCCCCAGAAAGTTGAGCTCCTAGCGAGGTGGGGAGGGGATGTTCCAGTTCTAGGTGATGGTGTAGCAACCCGCAACTATTACAGTGTCTTGAAAACATTTATAGATGAAAATTTTTTTTTAATTTTATTTTAATGGTACATTTTCGATGTACATATTGATAACATTCATCATTGGGGATTTGTACCTGTACATGATATACCTTGTTGCTTCTTTTTTTCCCATTCCCCTTCCCTCACCCCCTCCTCCCTCCCTATTTACAAAAGCTTTGTTTCCATTTTTTCCTTCCATTTCTCATTTCTCTTGTCCCTCTGTTCCTTTCCCCCTCCCTTGTTCCCTTTCCCATTTGGACATTTTCTTCCCTTTCCCAATATAGTACATTTTAGTCTTTATTTACACTTCAGTTTCTCACACCAGAGAAACTGTGCGGTATTTAAACATGTGTGTCCGATTTATTTCACTTAGGAGTATGGTCTCAAGATGCATCCATTTACCTAGGAATATCTCAAGCTTATTATTCTTTATGGAAGAGTAGTACTCCATTGTATAAAAATACCACAAAAGAAACTACCAACAAAGTGAAGAGACAACCCACAGAGTGGGAAAAAATTTTTGCCAGCTATTCCTCTGACAAAGGACTAACATCTCGAATAGATAAAGAACTCAAAAAAATCAGACCTCCCCAAATTTAAAGACCCAATCTAAAAGTGGGCAGCAGAAATGAATAGAAACTTCTCAGACGAAGAAGTAGCAACAGCAGATAGACATATGAAAAAATGTTCAACATCACTGGTCATTCGAGAGATGCAAATCAAAACAAGCCTGAGATTCCACCTCACTCCACAAAGAATGGCTATCATCAACAAATCAGCCAATAACAAATGCTGGAGGGGCTGTGGGGAAAAAGGATCCCTTCTCCACTGTTGGTGGGAATGTAGACTGGTGCAACCACTATGGAAATCAGTGTGGAGCTTCCTCCAGGAACTAGGACTAGAGGTTCCATTTGACCCAGCTATTCCACTTCTTGGTACTTCCCAAAAGAGTTAAAATCATTATACCGCAGGGATATATGCACATCCATGTTTATAGCAGCACAGTTTGTAATAGCTAAATCGTGGAAGCAGCCCAGATGCCCATCAACAGCAGAATGGATTGAAAACATTTATATATGCAGCACTTTTTTGTTCCTCTGAAATGAGCACTGAAGATGTAATTTCCATGATTAGGAAATTACTTTGCTGAGAACTTTGTAAAGCCAATTCACTTTGAATTTCAGTAAACTAGGATGAGCCACAAGTGGTGGTAATGACTAATCTGCTCCCCTTTTACCTCAGTGACTTTCTAGACTTTGTACATTAAGGTCCACCCCCTGAAAAATCACCCTTCTTTGTAAGAAGAGAAACAGCCATCCTTGTCATCTTTATTTTTATCTGTGAAAGAGGAGGCATAATCGGCTCTGCACATCATGAGTAGGTAGAACTTAATGATTTGAATTAAAAACTTTCCTATAGACTGGAGGAAAAAGAAATCAACCAGTGTGTATTAGAGGTTCCCGAGGGACGTCTCGGTTAGCTACACTGAAATCCTCAGTGTTTCGTCATCCACCTTGTCTCATTTTCCTGTTATGAAATGGGGTTTTCAGCATTGTTTTTCTCGTCTGTTTCCAGATCACAGAACTGTGTGGTGCAAAGCGGGTTGGTTATTTTGGTCCGACACAGTTTTATGTTGCCCTGAAATTAATTGCTGCGGCGCAGTCTGGCCTCCCTGTGCGGACAGAGAGTATTAAGTGTGGTGAGTACCTCACATTTATATGTTGCCCACAACCAGTTTCTTGTTTATAAGAGTTGTTTTCAGTGGATTTAAGGAGTGTTCTTTAAGGTTTTGTGCTATTTCTCCTCATGTTCTCCAACTCCTCTGTAAGATAAAATAAGAAAACTTAGCAAGTAGCTTAGTTTGTTTCTTTTTGATACGGAGAAAAAATTCAGAGAGTGACCTGATATTTGTTCCTTTTAATTGACTTGTAGTTAAAATGGATTTTGTTTAGTAGAATGAGATTGGGGAAGGAATTCTAGAGCCTGTGGCACAATAATAACATCCAGTTTAATTTTTTTTTTTTTGGTGCTGGGAATCGAACTCAGGGCCTTGTGCTTCCAAGGCAAGCACTCTACTACTATGCTAAATTCCCAGCCCCAAAAACTTACTTTCTTTCTTGTTTTTTTTTTTTTTTTTGGTGCCAAGGATTGAACTCAGGACCCTGCGCTTGCTGGGCAAGCACTCTAACCACTGAGCTAAATCCCCAGCCCAGTTTAATTTTCCACTTGAGGTCCCCACTGGATTAGGAGTGGTGTCACAGGAGGTGGAGTGGAACTGTCCCTTTTCTCTTTCTGCCATTCCTGCCAGTTATATCAGATATGCCCATCCTTTAATTCCCAATTCCTAAAGCACTGTTCTGATGACTCTTATGTACTCTGGGGTTACCAACATTTGGCAGAATGAATTTATCTTCTCAGAGTTCTGATAGAACATTCTCTTATCTTGCCATCCCTGTCCCCAGCACAGTGTCCACAACTTAAACAGAGTGTGAAGCTCCTAACTGTTAGCATTATTTCTACTGCCTCAGTAGGAGTTTTAAAAGATCTATACGAGCTGGGCTTAGTGGTGCATGCCTGTAATCCCAGCACTTTGTGAGGCCGAGGCAGGAGAACCTCAAGTTCAAGCCCAGTCCTGGCAGTTTAGGGACTTAGCAAGACCCTGTCTGAATAATAAAAAAATTTAAAAAAAGGGCTGGGGATGTAGCTCAGTGCAAAGGCCCTGTGTTCAATCCTCAGTACCACAAAGAGAAGTCTGTATGAAGAAGGCAATCATAGGAGTAATGCACTGAGGTCCCCTGTGCAGGTACTTTTCTTTTCCTCATCTGGAGGCAGAAATTACTCAGCTGTTCACTCCTGTCCTGTGAAGATTCTGGTAGTCATCTACATAGGTTCCAAGTTTATGGTTAGTGCATAGAGATCCTGTGGAGCAATCCAAATATCTTATTTATTTTTTAAAATTTTACTTTAATGGTACATTTTAGATGTATATAGTGATAATATTCATCACAGGGGATTTGTACCTGTACATGACTTATCTTGTTGCTTCTTTTTTTTCCCATTCCCCTCCCCTCACCACCCCCCTCCCTTTTTACAAAAGCTTTGTTTCCATTTTTTCCTTCCATTCCTTATTTCTCTTGTCCCTCTGTTCCTTTCCTCCTCCCTTGTTCCCATTTGGACATTTTCTTCCCTTTCCCAATATAATACATTTTAGTCTTTATTTACACTTCAGTTTCTCACACCAGAGAAACAATGCGGTATTTAAACATGTGTCCCCGATTTATTTCACTTAAGAGTATGGTCTCAAGATGCATCCATTTAGAGCAATCCAAATTGCGAAAAAGACTGGATAGCTGGCTTTTATCCAGGCCCTGGAGTGTGCAGGGCACTGTCTCATTTAACCTCCCAACTCTCCCCGCCAAATTAGGTATAGTGTTTGGGTAAGTTTGCATTGTTTAGAAGGAGCTGCAGTAACACATGCCACCCCAGTCTCAGCTGCATAAATAGACAGAAGCACACATCTCACTCCTCAGTGGGAGTGACCACCAGGGCAGCTGCCCTCTGTGTGGTGGCTCAGTGGCCCTGACTGCTTTCCCTATGGCACCTGCAGCACACCTGTTCCCATAATTGCCACAATGGGGGAAGTTCCTCACCCTGGCAGTTAGGTTCTGTGGCCTGCATGTGACTCATGTTACTGCTGCTCCTGGTGCATTGGCCAGCACTTCCCACAGGGACCTGCTCATTGGAGAGCAGCCTGTGCCTACAAAGAGACAGGAACTGCTTATGACTGAACCCCGCAAGTTACTACTGTGGTCCCCCTCTTACACATGTGGTCATGGACGTATAGGGGGTTGAGTAAGTTGTCTAAGGATGCGGGGTTAGTAGAGCTTGGAGCGAGGCGTTCTGCCTCCAGCCCACATCCTCTTCATTGCTATGCAGAATAGCTCCTTTTCCTTTCTTCTTTGCTCTCAGTAAGGTGCTCACTTTAATCTGTACTCGTGGATATTTTCCAGAAGGGAGAAAGTGTCAAAGTTTTCACTTATATAAAGGATGACCATTTTCCCGCAAGTAGAAGGCTTTCTTGTTTGTAGTTTATAAACACTTATGATGCCTTTGACCTGTGGGGGATTAAGTATACCCATAGTTAATTCTGAATTATCTTCCCTCATTTAAAGATTTAGTAAATAAAAGTTATTTTCAGAACGTGGACATGGTGGCTCACACCTGCCTGGTTTAACATTAGAGAGTTGCAGCCGGGCATGGTGTCGCACACCCGTAACCCCAGCATTTGGGAGACTCAGACAAGAGGAAGACCTCAAATTCAAGGCCAGCCTGGGCTGCACAGTGAGTTCAAGGCTGGCCTGAAGTACACGGAGAGACCCTGTCTCAGAAAAAAAAATTTTTCAGTCAGCCTATTTTGAGTAAGATGAGGGCAAGATTGGGCCAAACTGTTAGCTGCCACTTATAATTTCCCAGTTTGCTGCTTGCAGTCCATTAGTTTAATGTTTGATGACATAAACCTTGAAGGCCAAAGAGTTTCTGGGTGAGAACTTGATCTGAAAGGCTATGGGAGCCCCGTCACACCCAGGCAGTCATGGTCAGGGAGGCGTGGGTGGACGCCCTGATTTTAGGATGAACCCTCACCTATGCGGCTATGTATGCCAGCCTCTGTTCCTTAGTGGTTCCCATTTTGGTAAATGCCACCACTGTCTCCAGATCCTCATGCTGGAAACCCGGAAGTCATTCTGGATGCTCCCTTTACCCTCTCTCCCCAGGCCATTTGGCCACAAGTGACAGTGTGGCTCCACTCTCACTGCCTCTTGCCTCCATCTCTTTGTCCCTATGGAATAGGTCACCTTCCATGGTACCTACCTGGATAGCACAATAGTGTTGCCTCCTCCTTTCTCTACTCCTCTTTCCACTTTGGAAAGAATAGTGTTCTTTTTTCTTTTTGTTTTTTTGAAATAGGATCTCACTATGTGGTTCAGGCTGGCCTTGAGCTCACTATGGAGCCCAGGGTGGCCTCAAACTTGAGGTGATCCTCCTGCCTCAGCTTCCTGGGTGCTATGATGCCACTACACCCAGTGAGAAAGAGCAATATTTTCCGAATAAGCATCATATCATTTCATTCTCCCTTTTAAAATCCTTCACTAGTTTGCTTGTTGTGCATAGTAGAAAATTCAAAGTGTCTGCAGTGATCTGTAAGGTCTTGTATAATCTAGTCTCTGTCACTGGGCATGGTGGCACATGCCTGTAATTCTGGCACTTGGGAGGCTGAGGCAGCAGGAATGCCGAGAGTTCAAGGCCAGCCTGAACTATGAAGTGAGACCCTATCTCAAGACAAAACAAAAATGTAGTCTCTGTCAACTTTCCATCCTTATCTCAGACCTCACCCCCTTGCTTGCTTTCTGTCCCTTAGCCTGTGGCCTTGTAGATATTTCTGGGCGATCTCTTTCCTGATTTAGGGCATATGCTCATGTCATTTTGAGATCTTATGTTCTGGGGGTTGTTCTTCTTTTGCATTTCATACGGCTGTCTTCTCATTCTTCAGGATTCAGAGACTGCCTTAGTTACTTTCTCGTTGCTAGGACAAAATACCCAACACCCACAAGTTAAAGGAGTGGTTTATTTTAGCTCACAGTTTGTAGGGGTTTCAGTCCATAGTTGACTGGTTCCAGGCCCGGGCAGCATGGCAGAGGGGCATGGCAGAGAGAAACAGCTCATGGCATGGCAGCAGGAAGCAGAGAGAGTGCCAAGGGGGGAGGAAGGAAGTGACCCTCCTCTTTCCAGCAGGCTTCACCTCCCAACATCACTCCCAGCTATGAACCCATCAGTCGACTAATCAGGTACCACACACCCATGATCCAGTCACCTCCTCAAAGCCCCACGTGTGAGCACATGCAGCTTTGGGGGACACTTTAGGTATAAACCATTACAGAGACTGTCTCCACCATCCTACCTGAAGAGTAGGTCCTGTCAGATGAATTCATCAGTGATGGAACCAGCTTATGGTAAGCTGATTCTAGAAAGTGTAGAGTCTGAAGTTTTTATAGTCATTGAAAGAAAGGATATGGAAGGGCTGGGGATTTAGCTCAGTGGTTAGAGTGTTTGCCTCGCAAGCATGAGGCCCTGAGTTCGATTCCCGGTACCAAAAAAAGAAAAAAATAAAGAAAGGATATGGAATAGAGTAGCTGGCACAGCAAAATGGAACTTTAAAAGCTAGATTTTTTTTGTTTTGGGGGCAAGCGGCTTCTCCAGACTTCTTCAGGCTACTGCCACCTCCCCTCAGCCAGATGAATGGACAGGATATGCAGACGCTGGCACCAGGAGGTCAAGCCCAATTTTTTTCCCTTAAGAAAGAGCAGGGGAGGTCCGGGTCCAGGAAGGGATGGAACAAGCCCGAACCTAGCTGTCGTTCCATTGTATTCCCTCCCCCACTGTTCCTTGCTATAAAAGACCCCAGCACGCCTCTACACAGTGGGGGGTCATTTGAGGCAAATGGGCTCCACAGAGAGAGCTTTGAATAAATTCTTTTTCCTTTTTACCAAAATAAATGGCCTCCTTTGATTTGGTCAGCAGCGAGCAAATGGACCTGAGGGTAGGAACCTAAGTGGCCAGTAACAATAGGATTGCTAAATTACATATAAAACTGATTAATACCCTATAGGGCAATAAAAGTACAACCTGGCTATTGTATTCTTAGATAAAATTGATTTGTATTGCTATCAACAAGAGTTGTTCATTTCTTAACAGTTTTCTACAAGTTAGTAGCACTTAGAAACATAAAACACCTAGTTGAGAGTATATAGTCACAGCAGACATACATATTCTTTGGGAGTTAGGTACTCCTTGGGCAGGCCTTTTGGATGATTCTTTTGTAGGATAGTGACCTCTTAGCATCTGTTTCCTTATAGAGTTTATAACTATTCTGTTACAGGTTTAACTAATTTTTGTGTGTCTTCCTCACTAGCCTCTAAGGGGAAGCAAAGAGGATCTAATAGCGACTACCTTGTAAGGTGTCGTAGGTATTCAGTGCATGTTTGTTAAATGAGCAAGTAAAGAGCTGGATGTTAATGCATAGTGAGGGTGTCTCAGTCCCCCATCACCAGTTAAGCTACAGCAGTCGCATTCAGATTCCCGGAACTCCCAGAGGGGCTTTCCCAGCGGCCCTCCTGGTCTGCCTGCCATGTTTCTTCAGCCCTGGTTCCCAGCTTTGTCTGCCCGTGAGAACACATGGAAAGCTTTAAATACAAAATAAAAATATGAGTGCCTGGGTCCACCTCCAGAAATTCTCATTTACTTAGTCTGGAGTCCAGCCTGAGCATCAGGATTTTTAAGAGATCTTCAGCTGGTTCTTTAATGGAGCCAAGGTTGAGAAAGATCCGTATCATGCAGTTTTCAAGAACTTTGCTTAAACTAAGAGTATGTATTTGGTTGGGGCTGGGGATTTAGCTCAGTGGTTAGAGTGTTTGCCTCACAAGTATGAGGCCCTGAGTTCGATTCCCGGTACCAAAAAAAAAAACAACCAAAAAAAAAGAGTATGTATTTGGTTACCCGGGCACCCAGGATGGATCAGTTAAGGGGCACTTACTCTCAGGGCTTTGCAAGTGTCAACTCTGCACTTACGTGGCCTTGAGAGTGAATGCCTCCTTAAATGTTGCCAGTAAGCAGCTCTGTAGCCTCACCCTAGTTGGATCTGGAGTTAAACAAATGACTGAAACAGCTTACTTGGAGGGTAGAAGGAAATGGGGTGAAAATTGAAGACCAGAGAGAATTCCTGATGAGGGGAGCATGTGACAAACATTTGCCCTGGGGATTGCTGTTGCCTTTCTTTCTGGAGACCGGACTTAAGGATATATGGGGACTGACAGAAGGTTAGGCAGGATCTAGAGTAGGGTTCCTAATCTTTTGTATGCCATGAACCCTTTTGATGAAGCCTATAGGCACCTTCTCAGAATATTTTTTCTTTTTTGGAGGGTGGTGCTACGGATCGAATCCAGGGCATGCTTAGCATGCACTCTACCACTGAGCTATCCCCCAACCCAGAACAATGTTTTAAATGCATACAAAGCCATAGGATTATAAAGGAAACTAATTATCTTGAAACAACTGCCAAGATATTTAAAAGAAATTGTGCTATAGTAATATACATGCTTCTTTATTAATATATTAAGTAAAAGATCTAACAGTGATTGAAACTACCATACTTTCATAGTAGTGATGAACACAATGCATCAAGATATCTATAAGTGCAAAGTGATATGAAAATACCTGACTTAGGTGAGTTACAAAGGCACATTTACTGCTAATGATACTGTAAGCCAGTGGTGGTGAACCTACAGCATGCGTGCCGCAGCTGGCTGTTTGTTATCGTTGAAAGCTCTAAAAGGTTCGTCATCACTGCCATAAATGGTTTGTTGCATGTAATCGTAACTGAAAGAAATGTTTAATTTCACTTAGGATAGGAAACAAAGATGTGATTTTTTTTTTTTTACTCTTATCCAAAGTGACACATCTCTTGATTTCTTTTCAGTAATCCCTTTGGGAGTCTTTAGCCCCGATAGTGCAGTGGTATGCGTCAGGTAGTCTCCAGGCTGTGTTCCCCAAGCTGGTTGGTGGCAGCCTGACACAGTTTGCAATGGAAGGATAGAGAATTGGGACAGAAGAATGAGTTATTTATAAAATTGATGTATTAATTTTTTTTATAAACGAAGAATTTTTGTTCCTATTGTTAGGCATCTTTTAATGAAATTGATAATGGATTATAGTTTGGAGTAAAATTCTTGGCAAATAAAATGCTGGCAACTTTATATTGGTCCCCTTCATTTTGGGAGGAGAGGATGGAGGCGATTTTTACTGTTCTGTGAAATTCTAAAAAGTACAAACCACCATTGTAGTTACGTCTGTCACCAAGAAGATCGCAAGGCAAATCATTTAACTCCCTTTGGCTCCTCATTTATCTGTAAAACAGTCATTCTCAACCCAAGTGATTCCGTATCTTCAGGAGACAACTGGCAATGTGTGGAGACATTTTTGGTTGTCACAACTGTGCAGAGGGTGCCATGGGCATCTAGTGGTTCGAGGCTAGAAATGCTGCTAAATGTCCTACACTGTATGAGACGGGGACCTCCTTTCCTAACAACAAATATTATGTAGCCCAAAATGTGAATAGTGCTGAGACTGAGAAAGTCTTCTGTAAAGTAAGGAGCAATACTTTTAGGGCAAATCCTACTGTCTCACTTCCTGTGGTTAGTTTTTTAGATCCTGTAAGAGAGTTAGAAGGATTTTGCAGCAGCAAATACTATTTCAGTAGTTTCTGTGGCTTTTTGGCGGTCAGCCTGGGCTACCTAATGAGATCCTATCTCAAAATAAAACAAAAAAAAGTAAACAACAACAACAAAACCGTGTGACTGAAGAAAAGTACAAGAGAAATTCAGCTATAAACATTTTGTCTTTCACTGTTTGGTGGCCATCTCGGGGAGAATGCCTGTTTCCTAGACAAACAGTTCTGGACAAATGTCAGCCAGAGTGGGAGAATGTTTCAAGTGACACTGTTGTGAAGGGTACCTGGGAGCCCTATTTATAGAACTGATATAACTATTGATATTTCTAATAGTACATGTTGTGTTCCCTTGTTCCCACGATTGATCTTGTGAATGCCAGCAATACTGATCAGGAAACTTCTAAATAAATACCGACTATCTCTTGCTTTCCCCCTCAAGACGTAGTTGGAAGTAGAGTCATCCTTGTATGGGCAGACCAGGATAATAAGTATTTTATGTGATCTTGTTGCATCTTCTTAGATCCTTTTTGCAGACTGAGCTGAAACAAATACCTTTCTGAGAACAGAACCGTAGGATTGGCTTGGATTTTGGTTCACTATAACCTTTTTGCCTTTTTGCTTTTGAAATCCATTCCTGCTTTGAGTGCTGGAGAAATGCCCAATGTTGGGAAAAATTAAAACACTAAAAATGGCAGCTGTCCTCTCTTACAGGAGAGTCTTGGTTTAATTTTCCAGATTGGTTCCTCTATTTATGTCCCTTGGGCCCTTGGCTGATTGATCACACAGGGATTTGTCGTATTGCCTGCTTCTTTGAATCAAATGTGGACATAGCAACTAAAAATAAACATGGTATGGATATTAGAGAAGCAGGGGCCTGCTTTGCCTGGGGAGCTGGGGTACTGGCTGTTGCTAAGATGTTTTCTGGCTTTAGCACAACATCAATCATTGGAAGTGCAGCTGTGTTTTTGGACTGGAGCGCTGATGGAAGTGCAAAGGCACACTGATGAGTGTTATCCTGAACAATGAATGCAGATGCAAATCATTATGCGTAATCCATAATATTATCTCATTTTCGTGGGTCTTTGCGCTGTGTGATTGTGTGTGATTTGCTGTGCTGAGAACCAGAAGCGTGCCAAAGCATTGTTTCCGTTTTCAGAAGAGTTTTGTCAGAAATTTGAGAGACAAGTAAATATACCAGACTGTTGCATTTCAGCCCTTTGTTGCATTGTGAGTGGATAATGATTTTGACATTTGAATCTGGCTGAACATTAGATTGATTCTTCTGACTTGGTACCATTTTCCTTATTATGTTATCAAAAGACAACTGGAGATCGTGTGTGAAAATTCCTTGAAGAACTGCATTGAGTGGGAAACTGTTCTACCCAGTAAGCTTGCCCTAGGAAGGAGGGATCTTAATGTAGAGTCCCACTTAAGAAACAGCTGGCTTGGGTCAAACTTTGGCTCACCCACAGATGACCTGTGTGATCTTAGGGACATTATTTAGTGCCTTCATGTCAGTTTCCACATCTGAAAAAGAAGTTGATGATGATGGTTTTATCTTACAGAGTACTTGTGAGGCTTAACTGCATGATCCTTTACTATTGTACCTCATGAAATTAAGCAGTCTGTAAGTTGTCACTTATTATTGTATTTGTACAATGTCACTTATTATTGTATTTGTACAATGTCACGTCGTTTTTATTGGCACTGGACTAAAGGATGAAGTGGAAGGTCAGTCCTAAACTTGAACTCATTTTGCCATGATTCAGCAGCACTGAAACATGTTAAGTCAGAACACCTTGGTTAAACCACAGCATTTTTCTGTCATGACATTCTTATAGGAATCTTTATTGTGCCTAAATCAAAACTTAATCTTTATTTAGTGCTCTGGAATTGTTCCTCAAAAAATGATTCATCTTTTGGCCATCTAGTTTCCCTTTTTTACAGTTTTTAAGTAAAGCCTCACTTGAGCTTCTCTGATTCTGGTCCTAAAGAATTGCCTCTGCCTCGTTTTATGATGTCAAAGAGTGATGGTGAGATGCGATTTGGGAATCCAGCTGAGCTGCATGGAAGTAAGGTTCAGATTCCATATTTAACCACAGAAAAAAATTCCTTCAAAAGAGTGGATGACGAGGACAAACAGGTAAACAGACGGATTCGGCATGTTCTTTTGATTCTGACTGCGAGACCTCGTGTAACAGCCTCTTATCTGTCCTTGAGCTTCCAACAAATCTCACCATCTGCAACACAGTTACAGACTTGGAAGTGAGCCAGTCAAGTTTCCTTGTAGCAAGAAAAAGAGGCTGATACATAGGAATTACCAATGAGCCACGCATGGACTCTTTAGAGCCTACTTAAGAGAATTGTGTCCAAAATAAGGCTACTGATTTAATACATGTATTTGCTTTCTCTAGGTTGGTGGTTTTCTAAATAGGTTCTTTGAAGTGTTACTTCTAGGAGTTAAAAGGTCTCTCAGGTTAAATATGTGTGGGGAATGCAGCTTTATGTCTCATTCTTAGGGAACAGACTAAGTCTTCAGTCTTGGAAATTCATTGTGCACACTGGTACAGTACATGCCCTGAGAAATCTTGTAGTAAAGAGACCTGGAGATAAGAGTTTCCTAAACTCCTTTCACCAGGGAATCGTTTCTTGGGGAACGTGTTAGAAGTGCTATCTTGGGAAATGCTGCTACTACTCACTTAACATGTTAGAATCAGGGTAGGGAGGATGGGCTTTTAAACTAATTGCAATGGCCGGATGGTGATTGGTAGAGATGAAAGTATGCTATCCCTGAAGAAAGGGCCTGTCAAAAAGAGGTAAATAGTCTTCACATGGGTAGACCCTGAGGACACCAATATACAGTTCATACTTCTGATAAAGGAGACTGAATCATACAGCGAAGTCAAATTATGTTTGACATAGTGTTTTCCATAAGTTAAAGGATTTTGTTTTATTTTAGGAAGTTTTGAAATCAAAATGTTTTAAAATGCAATGAATATTAACGGATTATATTGGAAAACTAATTTATATGGCTTACCCTGATGATGCCGAATATCGGAGATGTTGCTGCAGAAGTTTTATAGTTAAAGGATATCTATTGCATCCTGTTAAACAATTGCATGTACTGTTGTTTTCATTACTTGGACACATTTCGAATGAGTTCTTCAGGAAGATACTGAAAGGGAGGGGGTAGTTGGGCATGGTGGTGTGTGCCTATAATCTCAGAACTCTGTGGGCAACTTAGAGTCTTAGTAAGACCCTGTCTCAAAGAATAAAAAAGGGTTTGGTGTGATAGCTCAGGGTGAACCCCAGGGTTCAATCCCCAGTACTGAAAAAAAAAAAAAAGAAGTGGAGGATATAGGAGTTTCTAGTCTGTATTCTTTGGCATGTTCCTCCACGAGCATTTGCAGAAGAACTACTGTCCCACAGTGGTTGGTGCCCTTTGAAAGTTTCCAGTTCCCATCCTTAGCTGCGTGAATGAAGACCTACCCTTTCACTCTAGGCTGGGTGTTTACTTGGTCTACTCATTCTGTGGTGTGGAAACACACTTCAAAGCAAATAAAGTTTCCTTCTTCTTGAAAAAGAGTATTTGATCAGTGTCTCGGGTTGCATATTTATCTTCAGACTAAAGAAGTCAATGAGGTCTCCATGTCATAAAAAACGCAGTTTCTTTATCACTTGGGTACCCCGGAGTTACCACTCTTCTGGTAATATTCAAAAGGGAAGGGGAAGCCGAGGAGCAGATCAGGTTGCTAACCTTGCCTGGGGTCCTAGATCAGGTTCATATTGGAATTGGGAAACAAGTTGTAGCTTGTGAAAGCTTCATCCTAGTACTTAGGGGCAGGCTAGTTGGAGGCATTTTTCATAAGGCATTGTTTTGCAGTATAAAACAAAACAAAACAAAAAGCTGACATTTTAATTTGCCATACGAAGCTTTAGGAATACTTAACGTTACATATTTGAAATAAAAACTTCATTACTCACATTTGCTGGAAGACTTGATAAGTATGCATCCAGGAAATAGGAGTCTTTATTAATAAATGAAAATTGAATCTATCCACAAAGAGATCCCAGTTGAGGGGTATGAAGTTATTTCATGTGATCGGCATCTTGAGTCACTTTCCAAAGGAAATGCTGTTGGAATAACTGAAAGCATTTCAGGCTAGTTTTAGTAATTCAGGTAACTTAGCACTGGTGAGCCTTTATTCTCTGGGAGACTTTCAAATCCGCAGACATTGCGTTTGACCATGCTGCATTTTTTGAGGAAACATTTTTCCCCATTTGTTAAATCAGCCGGGTCACCAACCCTAGAGTTGCATTATGCTTCCTAACTGCACTTTGGATCGCCAGAATGCTCGAGTGGTCTCCTCTGAACTCTGCTCTGGTTTTTTGAAGCAGGAAACACAGTCTCCCACGATGTCACCTCTCGCCTCCCCTCCTTCTTCCCCGCCTCATTACCAGAGGGTGCCCTTGAGCCATGGCTACAGCAAGCTGCGGAGCGGCACAGAACAGATGCATCCAGGTAAGAGGTGCCTGGGGGCCAGCTGTCTCAGGCAGTGTCTTAGAGACTCCTTTATCTATCAGGCAGCAACACCACCAGCTGCTTAATTTCCTGATTTAATTACTTTTGTCTCTAGAAACATGGTTCAATTTAATTTTGTATTCTCAAGCAAGGGTATTTTTCATGAAGATTTAAACCTATCTCAGTAATGCCTTGTCTCCTATCCTAGAAACGAGATAATCTTTAGACTTGTGAACAACTGTTTAGATGATTTAATTTTCTGTATATAGATCTCATTAAACAGGGACATAGCATGCTAAGGGTTTGCTTTTCCTGGGGATTGTTATTCCTTTCTGCAAATATATTAAACATGTTTATACAAAAATTACGTTTATAAAATTTCCTTAAAATGTAAGTATGCAAAAGCAAAAGAGTCGATCCACCCTTTAAATATTGGATACATAAATGAAACTATTGAGCTCTTGTGTTTAGCAATAAGGATAAAGGAAACACTAGGGGTAGCATTCTGCTGAGAAGTGTGTAACACACACAGTTGTGGGGTTGCCTGCTTGCTCACATTTATGCTCTGCTGGCTGTGTTAGTGGTAAAAAATATGTTAGTTGGTTCTAAGAATGACTTGCAGAGTTGGCTTCCCAGACTGCAATGTTTAGCGCTATATAGATTTACTGCAGCATCTTGTCCTTCTGAGTTCAGGCTCCTAGTTTAAGATATGACCAATTTAAGGTGTTATGGAATTGGATGTCCTATCACCCCCCCCCCTTTTTATTTGGTGGGCCGTGCTGAAAACGACCCAGTTTCTGTAGGCTTTTGCTGGGTTGAAAAAAGTGGTGACTTCTATAGGGTCCCAGAAATAAAAATGTGTGCCAGGCTGAACTGAGGAAAGGCTGTAATCTTGCAGAGAGAAGCGGCACGGCATGATGGAAAGGTCTCTGTATCAGAACCGGAAGGGGCGGGTTTCTGTGAGTGGATGTATGACTTGAGACAAGCCCTTTGACTCTCTGAACCCTGGTTTCTTCTCTTGTAGAGTAGAGTCACCATGTCCTATAGGGATGTTACGAGGACTCAGTGAGAACAAGTATAAAATCCCTTTAGAAAGTGAATCATGTGCAAATACAAGATGATGTTGCTAATAGATAGCAGCAAAAAAAAATCAGTCTCTTGAAACTTGAATATTCCATTGGTGTATTGGTGTTTGAAACTAAACAGGGTTGAGAATTCATTTTCCTCTTCTGGTTTCTCTTGCCTGATTTCCTGATTGTTACATGTGGGTCTTTTTTCTATTTATATTCTTGTTTGGTCTTGAAAGTTGATTTTTAATTCACAGGTGAATCTGTTTTTCTTATCTGAGCCTATCACCAAGTTCTATGTTTGATGGTCCTTAATGTGTCCATACTCTCTATTTCCTGGCCCATCCCCTCATTCCATCCAAATTGGGTTCCTGTTCCCCCAGTGCCAAGGAGGCAGTCTGCTTTTCTCCATCTTTCTGGACTCTCAGCACCCTATGCCAAGGCTTTCCATACCTTCATTCCTTTTTGTACTTTTTAAAAAGCGACGTAAAATTTATGCATGATAAAATGCACATATTTTGCATTTTCATTGTGAATTTTAATAAATGGATGTGCTCACTCACATAAAAAATAGAACATTTCCATTATGCCAGTGATGTACCTCTTCAGTCACTCCCTAGCCCCAGTGCAAGCACGATTTAGATTTTCTTAGTGTTGCTTACTTTTGCCTCTTCTAGAAGTTCCTACAGATGGAAGTTCACATGAAGCGATTGTCCTCATATGTGTCTAGTGTCTTTCCCTCAGCATAATGGTTCAAATTCATCCATTTCGTTGTATTGGTAGTTCCTTCCATTTTATTATTCAGGCAAGTCTATTGTATGAGTGGACCATAGTTTGTCGATTATTCTCTTGTTGATGGACGTTTGAGTTGTTTTCAGTGTTTGGTTATTATGAATAAAGATACTCTGAACATCTGCACCGAGTCTTTTTGTGACACACGCTGTCATTTCCCTGGCATCTTGGAGTGGAATTGCTGGGTCTTAGGGTGGGGTATATAAGAAACTACCAGAGTTCTAGTTTGATATTGATCTTCACAGTGATGACATCTTAAAGAGTTTTAAAAATACTCCTCTCCTCAGAGAAAGATTGTACTTGTAATTCTTTATTAAATCTCCTGTGAGGGGACTGGAGAATTACTTGGTTTGCATTGAATTGCATGTTTGGATTTGGTTGGAGAGAAAAGAGAGTTGAGGTAATAAGTAACACCTACCTTTTTACCCACTGTGTTCAGATCCTATTGAGGAATGAGCCAGAAGTCAGACCAGTGATGGCCTGGATATCAGCTTGGTTGCTCAGATAGCTGACTGGAACATGTGTCTTAAATGTGCAGCTGGCTGCACTTCTAACACTCACCTTTCCAGTTCCAGGCAGGTTGGCTGGCCCAGGCTTCTGGCCCAGTGAGGAAGAAATCTGCCTCTCCATTAATGACCTTGCATGTATCTGGGCTTCATCCAAGACTCATTGATGTGACACATCTGTCTCTCCAAGGGAAGACGCTCGTAGGTGCGGGATGAGAGCTTCAGGACAGATGGTGGCCTTGTCCTCGTTGTGTCTGCCCTGGGCAGTAGGCGCTCTCCGCCTCTTACGGGAAGCAGAGGCATACAGGATCCACGGGCTTCACTTCTCAGGGAAACCTCATGACCACGAGGATCCTAACCAGGCTGCAGTTTACTTTGTTTAAAACCTAGAAGAATGGAGTAATCCTTCTGCTTGTCAGATGACAATGCCTGCCTACCAGCTGAGATCTAGCTTTTAAGATTTGGATTAGGTGTCTTCTGTATATATTTCTTCTGCAGTTTTTACATGTGAATTCATCCCTAGCAGGTTCTGAAAATGATTTGCCAAGCAATCATTTTGATATTGTAATATGTGTTCCCATATTTTAATGTGTTATAACATTACTAAGAAGAAATACAAAAAGCAGATGTGAGCCCAAGAGTGGTTTGTTGATATGCTGTTGTTCTAGTATTTTATTTTAGAAAGGTTTAGAAACCATGCTAAACCTGGTGACATAATAGGCTGCACTGCTCTCCACCTCATTTTATTTTTAAGTCAGTTACAGAAAGAAAGCATTTTATGTATTTTTATACTTTCCAGAATTCAGACTGTGCACCCACAGAGACAAGAAATGGTTTTGACTTAGGTGATAATTTCTCCTTTCTGTTGGAACTGAATACTACCTGTTATGTTTAACTGTCTTCCTGCAATATTAGCAAGGTCGTTATTAAATGTTCTGGAAATAAAAGGAGTAAAATAATACATTTGCTTAGCTTAGAATCTCTTTTTTAAAGATGCAAAAATCATTTTAACATAGTTTGTTTTTTGGGGGGCGGTGCTGGGGATCGAACTCAGGGCCTTGTGCCATCGTAGTTTGGTTATTGATTTGGTTATTGAATAGTTAAATAATAAACATAAAATATATTTATATTTTTTATATTTTTCTCTACTTGGTTTTATATTCTGTACAATGAAGAAAACAGTGCCATTTATTTAAAAAAATGATAATGTTGATTCTTAGTGTTCAGAATTCACATTAGTTTTCTTCTTTGGGCATTGGATGGTGAAGGGGAGACATTTAAACAGGGGTGAATCAGCATTTACCTTGTACTGTACTAGAATTTGAATACCTTCAGTATGGCACTTTTCTGCGATTCTTGTTTGTTTTTTTAATCCCATTTGAGCTTCCCACCCTCATACTTTATTCCTAATCTTAACCTGATGTAAATATTTTCCTGCCTTATCACAAATGGGTTGGATGTCTTTAGATTGTGCCTAACAACATGAGGGTTTTTCTGTCCTAGATGACCCTATGAGTGTGTGCTCTAATTCATTTGCCGATTCTTCCATGAAACTCGAATGTGTATTGATTTGAGTATGAAGTAATGATTTTTGGGTGAAATATTTATGTACCATGGTAACTTTCTCTCCTGTTATTTTAGGTCCTTACGAAGGCAGACAACCCCTTATTCAGCCCGAGGGACCCTCGGCTGGGGGTCCAGGAGCCAAACCACTTCGACATCAGGCTTCCCTTATCCGGGTAAGTAATGCTGAGGGGCTCTGTCAGTGTGAGTGAGTGGAGATAAGTTTGGACTTTGGGGACTTGGCTTTCTGATGAGCCTTTTATTTTCCATCACAAGGAAGATGTGAAGCTACCTCTTCATACAAATAACTGCATTTCTTGTTCTGTTGCATGTATATTTTCCTAAATCTTTTCTATTATGTTTGTTTCTACCCTTTTTC
The DNA here is from genome assembly GCA_004026905.1 of Hystrix cristata. Lineage (NCBI taxonomy): Eukaryota > Metazoa > Chordata > Mammalia > Rodentia > Hystricidae > Hystrix > Hystrix cristata. The sequence goes on from PVJO010001209.1 coordinate 25,915, forward strand.
AGTGTCTCTAGAATAAACCATGCTGGTTTTTGCTCTTTAGTGTGTATCAAGTGACCTTCCACCTTCATCTACCTAATCATTAGGCACCTCCTTCGAAAGGCTTCACTTTTTCTAAAGCAGCTTGCACCTTATTATTTATTCACTGCATAATAGCTGTTTTCCATTTGCGTTGTGCCTTCAGTAACATGATATACTTTTGAAAGGCAGCAGTAATTCCGTATTCTCTCTCAGTGCCTAGGACAATGTCATTTGGAGAACAATTATTTTGCAAATGGCAGCAACCACTGTTTCTTATAAGTAATAGACACAAAAAAAATATTATGGCACCATAATCCCAGTACTTGGGAGGCTGAGGCAGGAGGATTGCCCCAAGTTCGAGGCCAACCTGGACTATATAGTGAGTTCAGGGTCAGCCTGAAGCACATGATGAGATCCTGCTTCAAAAAAAGAAATTATAGCAAAGGCACAGGTAATATCTATTTGTCCCACCCACACCATAGCTCAGAGCTCAGACAATTTCGGTTTCCTTTTCTCTCATGTTTTGGTTTGGATAGAGAGCTCTTATTTTTTGCTATGTCTGCAGCTGTTATCTTGTGTAATATCTCTGAGCCCTGTACTGGGGAACTTACATTCTGAAAGAACTCTGTGTGCGTGTGTGTGTGTGGCTGTGTAGGGAAAATTACCCAAAATTAGGTTTATTGTTTAACACTGAAGAGGAAGTGGGGAGGTTTGTATAACATTTCAATTGTATAACTCAGGAAGAATGATCATTTATGTGCAGGCAGTTCTACTCAAAATAGAAAAGTGGTGTCAGACACTCCCATGAAGAAGTGGGCTGTTAGTTTGGAACAGAATAAACAAAGTGTCCGAGGAAGATCCTGGAGCTCCCCGAAAGGGACAGAGATGGGACACCGTGTTAGACATGGTGCAGAAGTTGATCTGCTGAGGTGGTTCTCTGTGTACAAAGAGCTTTCTTAAAGATAATAATTCAGCTGTATATGATGTTTTTATATTTAATACTTCCCATAACCGTAAATTCTAGCTGCTGCTATCTTTATTAGTATAGATGAGTTGACTGTGTCTGAGAGAAGTCAAGCAATTGGTCCCAAGTTTTATTCCTAACTAGTAAATGGCAGAGCTAGAATTTGAGTTCAGGCTGCTGTGGTGTCAAAACTTTCACTTTGAAACACTTTGTCCAACACAGAGTCCCATATTACAAGAAGGGTAGGTTCTAGAGTTGCTGTATAAGCAAACAGTGGGTGTACTAAAAAAGTATGTATTTTTTTGTGGTGCTGGAACTAGAACCCAGGGCCTTGTGCATGCTAGGCAAGTGCTGTACCACCGAGCTACATTCCCCACCCAGAAATTATTCTTGGAAATCACTTATTGGTACCACATTGGAGAATCAAGAACCTGTTCTCTCCTAAGGCCAGTATAGCTTAGTTTTATCCCCACGTTGGAGCAGACAGTTGTTTCTTCAGCTGGGTGCCAGGTGTACTAGTTGGCTGCATTTAGAGATATTGTGGTACGAAAATATATGCTTTTAAACATGAGAATCGCACCTATCGTGGAGGCAGGTTTACGTTAGGGAAGACATCGGAGGGATTGGCATTTGTCCCCAAACTCTCTGGGGTGTGGCTGTGCAGGTTCCTGAAGAGAATGTTCTAGTTCTGTAGAGAACAAATCCTGAAGGAGAAGGACAATGGTCAGGCAGGTAGTGAGTCCTGAGCTTAGCAGTGGTGGGATGGGCTTGCTGTACCCTTTCTACGTAACTCCCTGGAAGGGATGGCCACGAGTGTCATTTGGATTGGTGCCCTGTGACTGCCTGTCTAATCTCTAGGTCCCCTTTTCTTCTGACAAACATGCTTCTTGAGCCCTTCACGCAACCAATGTTTAGTGGGCACCCGTTAACTGTCAGGTGTATGCTGTTGAGGCTACAAAAATGAGGTATAACCCTAGCAGTCCCTGCTGTCCTGGAGCTTACAGGCTATTGGAGGATATGGTTAGTAGCCAAACCATCACAAAGTACGTACGTAGTATGTGCTGTGAATCAAAATTGTACTGCACTTTGACACACTTTGACAGAAAATGGGGTAGGTTATGATCTAGCCTGGACAGACAGGGGCTGATCAAGGGAAACTTCTGGGGAGGTAACATCTGAATGGGAATGAAGAGGATACAGAGGTATTAACCAGGTGAAGGGGTGGGAATAGGGGCCAGGCAAAAAGATGGAACCGCATGTGGCAAGACATTTTCCATGTGCTTAATGTTTTATATGCATTAACTCTTTCAGAGCTCCCAGCTGTCTATCTTCTGAGGTAGCTACCAGTATCTCAGTTTTTAGATGACAAAGCCTGAGGGTTAAATACCTTATTTAGTTTGCCCAATGTCACACCTGGAAAGTGATGGGGCCAAAGTTGAAACACTGGACACCATTGCCTCCTTTTGCTGGTTTCGGAATGGGGGAGATGGTGATGGCATCTAGTGAGCTAGGAAGCACTGGATGAAAAACTGGTGCTGGGAAAAAAAACACTGGTGTCCTAAATTCAATATGGATATTAGGGATTGCATTTTGGAGATGGCCCAGAGAAGGTGACTAAGAGTTGGTAGAGTCTATGGGTCTGGAGCTTTGTGGCGAGCTGGGGCTGGATATAGGTATTTGACAGCACTTGGTCACCAGACGGTCTCGTGGTATAGTGCTGAAAAAACCAGACAGGTTCTTGCTCAGGTCCAGCTGAACTCTGCATCATCTGGGGCAAGTTCCTTCTCTTTTCTGTGGCATACATGACTCAAAATGGGCTTAACAGTCCATTGCAACAGTCTGCCGCAGTCTGACTTTCTTAGTGTTTGTCTGGCGTCGTTAGCGGTTCACCTGCCTCCTATTGGAAGCGTGGCCTTCTGTTCAGAAGAGAGCAAGGGGCCTTTCTTGCTCTGGACAGTAGCCCATGGATTTTGTGGCTGATGTATTTTACTTTCTTCAGTTCTTAGGTTTCCTTCTTAGCCTGTCAACTGGGTTTGGCTGGACTCCACGTTGCAGAAAGCAAATGCCACCCTGAATTAGTTATGGAGATGAAGGCATTTGAGATGAAGGTTCGTGGTGGTAGGAGACTAGTGTTCATTGGGCATGGTGCTAGCTAGCTGGGGTGACTAATTCTCCTCGTGTTGTCATGTTCCTATGCTGATGGCAACCTTCTCTGTCTCTTCCAGCTTCCCCTGTGGCCTTGTATTCAAATCCTTCCTGCCCAGTTAGAAGGGAGCTGGCCTCTGGGTCCTGCAGCAGCCCTGTAGGGACCTCTGGCTCATGGACTTGGCATTTCAGAGGTGCTTATGCAAAATTCAGTGCCCAAACACTGATATTGGCTTGATATTTTAGGAATTCAACCCCCCTCCCCCGTGTTATAATTTTTTCCCATTGAAATTTCAGATAAAAACATCCTATGTTGGTGGATGGTTGACAGTGGTTTATAAAGAAGTTAAAAATCATCTTTTCTGCTTTATCTGTTAGTAGATATTTAGAGGTCATTTTGTGGATTCTTTTTTTACAAGTTGTCCTAAACATCTAGACCATATAGTTACTTGTAATTTTTCTGGCATAGCATTTAGAATTGCACCTTTTGCTGCCACTCCACAGCCTCTGGTTTTGCCAGGGTTGTCCAAGACTGCCCAAAGTCCTTGTTTTATTTGACTTGGCAGCTCTTAACACTGACTACCTTGCTCTCGTTGCTTGGTGTACATGATGCATTCTCTCTTGGTTTCCTCTTGCTTCTGTGGGTACCTCGAAATAATCTTCTTTCCAGTCCCCCCGCCCCGGCCATGTTGGGAACGCCTGGGCTTGTGTTTCACTTTACTTACTGTTTAGCTACATGGGGGCTGATGACCACGTATCTCCACCTGCCAAGCATCCTCGCCTGAATGTCCTACCATCACTTTCAGCTAACACGTCTTTTCCACAAAACCAGCTGCCACCCTCCTTCTGGCTCCCTAACTTCCCGGCACAGCCTGGAATACTGGTCACTGTTTTTGACTCCTCTCTCCTTTCTGTCCATTCAGTTACCACGACCTGGCCATTTCCCTTCCCCCAAAACTCTCTCTGTCTGTCCGTCCCACTGTACTTGTGATAACAGCCTCTGACTCTTGCTTGCACACTTGCCCTCTTCCATCCATTATCTTCATTGCAGACAAAAACAGTATTAAAAACACAAACGGGCAAATGACTTAAACATTACACAATGTGTACATATTTTGAAACATCACATAGTAACCCACGAACATGTGCAGTTTTTATGTTTTTAGGTACCAGTTAAAAACAAACGTAACCTCCCCTGAAATGTGCTAACCCTACAGACTTGATCGAAGCCTGTCACTGTGTGTCCATTGTTGTCACCATGCCATCCCTGGTACCAAACGAAACTCACAGGCCCTGGGCATTGGGTCCCATGTACCTTCAGCCACAAGAGCTGGCTGCTGTGCTCCCTGACCACTGGGGCCACGAGAGCGCCAGTCACTGTGCCGATGGTTAGTGTTCTCTGTGTGATAGCCTTCCCCTTTATCCTAACCTTGGGCTTCTCTTTTCTCTCCTTTATTTTGATTCATCTATGCCTTTCCTCCTACTGACAACAGAAGTATGAGATTTTCTAGTATTTTCTAGTACATGTGATGTTTCCATTTTTCCATTATTTATTACAATGATTCATTGCTCAGGTATCTGTGAAACTCAGCCAGAGGAATGGGAGTTTGATCATTGATTTCCCATCTCAGAGGCGACAGTTTTTTTTTTTAATGGTTTCTAGAACATTTTATGCAGGTACAAATGAAGACAGGTTTTCATATATAGTATATTATAGATATAAAATGAAAATATAAATATATGCTTATATTTTTATCTGACTTTAGGGAGAAGGATTGGCAAATGAAATATCCTTCCAGCTAGATCTGAGTAGAAAAAATTATCTTAAATCAAAACATCTTTACTTTCTGAGCCTGAAACATGCATTCTGTGATGTTTCTTCTCCCTCTGGAGTGATGAACATAGCAGTTTTCTGGAACATGTTCTCAGCAGCCATTATTCTTCTTACTTCATAGATGGAATAATGGTAAACAATTTAGTGACCTCTGTCATCCTGCCATTCCACTTGCAGATTTGGGCTGTGTTTTTTGGCACAAGTTTTCTAACGAGCAGTTAGGAAAGGTGATGTTAGACATTGTTAGCCAATACCATGTTCATGTAAAAGTCTGTAACCTGAAAAACATTTATGTTACTTAGCTTTCTCCTTTCTTTTTCCTCTTCTTTCTCCACCCTCTTTCTGTAGTGCTAGAGAATAGTTGTTTTCTTTCTTCCCTCAATTTTACTCATCTCAGTTTCTTGCCATATTTTTGCACCTGGGTCTAACTTCAGGTACTTGGATTCCCTCTGCTCCTTGGCTCCTTTTGGAATGCTCTCCAGAGAAAAAGCGAGTATGTAAAGGGCGGCAAATAAGCAAATACTCGTGAGTTTCTGTTGGGGTGTTGTTGGCATGTCGGGGGAGGGCTGCTAGTCACCATAAGTAAATTACTCCTTCTAAGAGTTTTGATGGGAACAAAAGGAAATAGTCTTTCTGGGTGACCAACATTGCGTTGAGAGAACTCTTTGTACTATGAAAGGTATTTTGTGGGTGGACTGGGCCAGGATGCTGGAAGGATAAGGAGAGTAGAGAATGGCTGAAAGATCAGAATGGGCTGAGTAAGTCAGGTTAGAGTTGAGTCATGGAGAGTTGGTGCCCTGCGTGGGAAGAAGTAAACAAGTGGGGTACACTAGGTGCTATCTCAGATGCTCTGATTTTCTTCCCTGCTACTAAGCCAAGGCAGTGACCCACAGAGCACTGAGGCCCACCAGGGCTTTCTCAAGGTTCAGGAATTCTGTACTGAGCATGCATGTGTACCTGCCTACGTGCTTGCATGTGTTTTGAGTAGGGCTGTTTTCAATCTTTATCTTTTCCTCTTGGCTAGGAGCACTGCTCTCAACTCCTTCGAAGTACTTACTCCTGTGCTTACTTCAGTACCATGTTTAGTTCTATGCTTTTTCCTACTTATATCACTCTGACAGGCAGGCTGATGAGCCAGCTGAAGAAATGTCTGTGGATGTGCTTACGAGTGACTGTGTGTGTGTGTGTGTGTGTGTGTATATTTTTTGAGACAGAACATCACTATGTAGTCCAGGCTGAACTCGAACTCACTATGTAGCCCAGGCTGGTCTCAGACTCCTGGCAATCCTCCTGCCTTAGCCTCCTGAGTGTTGGGATTACAGGTGTGTGCCACCATGCCCACCTTTGAGTGAGTTAATTAAAAAACCCATGCAGAGGGGCTGGGGATTTAGCTTAGTGATTAGAGTGCTTGTCTAGCAACCTCAAGGCCCCAAGTTCAATCCCCAGCACCAAAAACAAAACAAACAAACAAAAAAACCCATGCAGAGAAGAATGAACCATCTCATTATGGTCCTTTTCCTCACAGGGCCACAGGGAAAGAAGTCGACGATTTTGGTTGTTTCAGATTATACAGTGAATACCACAAATTTATTATTTTGCTTGTGGGTTGTGATCTTTCAAACATGCTTGTTTATCCGAGCAATTAAAGGTTTTTAAAAAGTCAAACATTTATAGGGATACAGAATGAAAATTGTCCCTCCCAGCCACCCATTGTAGAGGCAACTAATATGACCTATTTCTTTTGTATAGTTCTGTACAAAACATTTTGTTTTATTTATATAATATTATATATGAGTTTTATTCTTAAATATAATTATAGGTAATATATACAAAGTATAGCTCACCATTTTACCCATGTGGTAACACACTATACCTTTGTTATGCACTCAGCATTTTTTACTTGACAGTAAGCTTTTAGTAACATTCTGCAGCAATACACTGAGTACTGCATGATCTTTTTGTGTTTTTACATAGTATTTTGTCATATTCATTTTCCATAAATTCGTTTAACAGCAGCTTCTGGTTGACACAGAATACTTGCAATCATAGAATTGTTTGCAGATATAAGGGATCAGTTCCTAGAAATGGAATTATTGGGTGAAAATGTTTACATATTTATAATTTTTACAGCAGTTTTTAATTGGAGGCAATTCTAGTTTGCAAGTTGTACACACTTGCAAAAATGTATGAAAACATCTGTTTTCTAATACCCTGTCAAATACAATGTACTAACAGATTTATGCTGTGGGTTTATATTGTGGATCTTTGTCAATCTGATAGCTGATATACTGATGTATTTAAAAATGTTTTTTTCTTCTGGTTTTTTGAGACATGGTCTCACTATATAGCTCAGGCTGGCCTCAAACTCACTATGTACCTCAGGCTGGCCTCAAACTTGTGGCGATCCTCCTGCCTCAGCCTCCCAAGTGTTGGGATTACTGGCATGTGCCACCCTGCCCTGTGCCCTGCCACTACGCCCTGTGACATGTTCATGTACTTGTATTAGCATATCTCTTTATTATTGAAGTGGAACATCTTTTTTTTTTAAATTTTATTTTAATGGTACATTTTAGATGTAAATAGTGGTAACATTCATCACAGGGGATTTGTACCTGTACTTGACATGTCTTGTTGCTGCTTTTTTTGCCGTTCCTCTCCCCTCCCTTCACCCCTTCTTTCCTCCTTATTTACGAAAGCTTTGTTTCTATTTTTGGAGCATCTTAACATTAAGGGTCCTTTATAAATTGTTTTCTTCTGTGAATTGCTTCTTCAAATCCTATGCCACGTTTTCCTTTGAGTTGCTTGTGTTTTCTTGCTTGTTTGCCATTCTTAATAGTCTGAAACCAGAAGCTGGTCTCTTTTCTTTTGGACCCACGAGACACTGCAGCACATGTGGAAAACTGCTCGGTGAGTGGTAAAGAGGGGGTTGTGGGTTCCTGAGGCACTTGAAGGAGGTTGTGCAGGGACTAGGGCTGTAGCTCAGTGGTAGAGCACTTGCCTAGCATGTGCAAGGCTCTGGCTTCCATCCTCAGTACTGCCAAAAAAAAAATGGGGAGGGGAAGTTAGGGCTCTTTTCCATCCTGGAGAGCCCCAGGCTCACCTGCAGAGGCAGTTTCTTGTTTTTACGGTCATGCCAATAAAGTTGAATTACGTAGTTTACAAGTACATATTAAGGTTTAAAAAAATCCTCTGTTGTTAGAGATGGCAAATGCCAACACTGTGTGTGTGTTTGTTGACCTCCCGGCATTGCTTAGACAACTAAGTTCTTTTCCTCTGACTGAAGTCCAAGGGAGGGAGGGAGAGAATATGGGTGTGTTTATGTGTAGCAGGAAGAGCTGATTTGATACATTTTGTAGATATATATGTGTTCTTGAGATATCGCTTACCAGATTCATTCCCCATTTTATTTCAACCCCTACCTGGAGCTTTATACCATCTCGTAAGGAGTAGGAGATCCGTACGTCCCATCTGTGTTCTACTTCCCTGTGTCTGCTGTAGGACCCGCTGATGCCCAAATGGCACTACTGTTGCAAGGAGGCCCGACTTTCCCAGCATCAAAGCCCCTGCATACTTATTTCCTTCACTTGCTTATAGTTCTTTTCTTGATTTTGTGCCATTATTTTTGAGGGAGGAAGCATTTATTTAAACTGATACTGAAGTTTACTTTTGTCAGCTGAGATTTCTTTTTACCTGTTTTTTGTTGTACTCCTCAGGTGCTTACCACATACTAACTCTGCTTGAAAATCAAAGAGAGGTTATTTGCTTGGTTTCTTTGTGGGTAGGCAACTCTACGTGAAACGCAAAATGTTTTGTTTTATAAGACAAGAGTATTAAAAGAATAAGGAGTCACTGAAAGAAAATTCCTGGAAAGAGGGTATCTGAGATAGAAATTGAAAGACAGTTTTGGGAAAAAGATATTTATTCCATAATTATTGCATTGATTTGGGTGTTGCCTTAAGGCCTAGCAAAATTTATGCCTGGTGGGGAGCAGGGGAGAGGGTAAATGTGGTAGACATTGATCTAGTGTTCCAGTGGCCACACTACTGATGAATGCAAATAAGTGCACTCTATTTCTGGTGTCAGCATTCTTGCTTTTCCTCACAAGGAATGCAGCATTGCATTAAAGGCTTGTGGTGGCCAGGCCTTTCCTGGTAATAGCTAGGACCCACATTGATTTGATAGACAGGAACTCCTCTGATTTAAACTCTCACATATAGGTGAAAACACCTGTTTGAACTCCTGGTCCTAGACAGTACTTTGTGGAACTAGACAAGAGAATGGTGTTTATTTCTGGCTTATTCCCCCAGAACCCTTTGGTCCTCGTTGTGGACTAGGCCATTAGCCTGGAAACCCTTTGTTTCTAGTGGCACCATTTCAGACCTTCGGCCCATCAGTATTTCACTTGATGTCAGGTGATCGGGTAGTGTCATGTCCCCAGTTGCCTGTACCAAGAACAGCAGTAACTACTGACTGAGTACTTACTGGGTTCCAGTGCTGTGCTGTCCCCTTTCATTCCTTCATCAGCCTTGCATGGTAGGTCGTACAGCGTCCATCCATTTGGAAATACTTATTAAGTGACTTGTGTGGGTCAGCCACCAATGCCAGAGTGGCATTGAGGACTACAAACTTGTTGCCAAGGCACTTGTATTCAAGTGGGGGAAGTGGATACAAATCAGATCATCCCACTTTTGCATGTAGATTTGAAAACTGACAGCTGCCATAAAGACAAGGGAATACTCTGGTTGTGTATAGCAGAGAAATCCAGATCAGCTAGAAAGCGAGGGAGGGCATCCCCAAAGAAGTGAGGTTTGGAGCTGAGTGTGAGGGCTGACTAGGACTTCAGCAGGCAGAGCAAGAATAGAAGGCAAGGAGAGGAGTGTTCCAGATAGAGATGAGAGCCTAGACGAAGGACACACAGTGATCAGGGTTCTCGGTTATGGATGGCAAGAATCTCCTGTGGCTAGTTTAAGCAAATAGTGATTTATAATAGGGAATGTGGCTAGCCTACCAACTCTGTGGAAAGGCTCAAGATCCAGACTCCATTCTGAGCTTTCAGGAACAATACCCCCAAACCCCCATGTGAGCTGGGATGCTAAGGGGGCTTTGTCTCTGCCACAGTCAGAGAGCTGCAGAATTGGGAAACAGCTGCTATAGCTTCAGGTCCAGTTCCACACCACACACGACCAAGGTCAGTCAAATGGAGGCTTTGGTCTCTGCCTCTAGTAGCAAAAGTGTTTGGACAGTGTAGTTTTTGGTTGGCCAGCCTGGGAAGTGCAGGGAGTTATGCAAGTGGTAGTAGAATGGAGTTAAGTGAGCTAGTCTGCCATGTATGGGTGGAGAGTAGACACATTTGAGGAAGTGGAAAAAAGATGGCATGGCTAGAGCCTAGAGTGGCAGGGAGAGGAGGCTGGAGGGTAAGGAAGGGTCCTATGGGCTTTGGAATTGCCATTTAGTTCAGAAGCTCATGTCTCAGGAATTAACTTGTTAGTACACGACCATTCCAGATTTGAACTCAGGTCTGTTTGCTTCTAAACCTGTGCTCTGTTGGCATCTTCAGTCAGTAGCCACACTCTCTGAAGTATTTCTTATATTCAGCCTTAGTGCTTGGTGCATCTGTTTCCCGTCTGACCTCAGACTTCCTTGCGTGTGAAGGTGAGGACACAGTGGAGAAGAGCTAGACAGCCCTGACCCGACCGCTAAGGACAGGATGGGAACATCGCTGTGGCGTTTCTGCAAGTCCCTGGCCTTGTCAAGAACTCCTTTTACTGCTGATTGCTTATTTTCTCCTGGCCTTCCCCTCCGAGTAAAGAGCACAATTCTGACAATTGTGAAGGAAAAATGCCCTTGTGGAGCACTAGATGGAAGAACTGGAGACAGTAGTTACTAATAAGCATTTCTTATGTTAATTAAAATAGAGTCAGTGCCACATATTAAAATATCAGTAAAATGATTGAATGACTGTGTTGTAGACTATTTGCTGGATTCTTTCATGCTGCGAAACACATGCCGGATCTGTTTACATGCAAAAATTGTGTGAGAAATAAGAGGTGCCATGTCTATATAATTTAATAATCTATCAGCCAAAATCTGAAACTATACCAGATGATGAGGAGGGCGAAAATATAGTCATGCATATCTCAAGATCAAAATTTCAAGCTACAAAACTGCTGCAGTGATTCAGACATTGCAATAAGTTTCTTTCTGAAAAGGAAATAACCCATTTTTATAAGATAGATGAATAGATAGAAAGAAATAACCATAGAGCTCAATGATCAAGAGTACATACACTGGACTCAGTTCATATTCTGGCTCTTCCATTGACTAGATGTGTGGTCTTGGTAAATTACCTCCTTTGCCTAATCCCTAGTTTCCTGTTCTGCTAAATGGGAATAATGAGACCTACCTTGCAGAGTTGTTGTGAAGATGAAAATAGATCATGTGCATTGCCTGGCACTTAGCAAACTAATGAATGCATGTTACCTAATGTTCTTTTATGTCTGTGGTGCATCAGCATTAGGCTCAGAGAGATTCCTACAGTTTGGCAATCACTCTTCTGAGCTGATGAAATTAGATCCCCAAATTAATTTTGTAATATGGGGCTAAAGGCATCTTTGTAGGTTTATTTCTGTGAAGAAACCAATAGGGTTAAATTGTTCCACTAGGATTTAATTTAAACTGACTTCTCTGTAGAGAAAAACAGGATTTATTTATTGTAACTGCCTGTGTTTATAATTACTTCAAAATAAAAAGTAAAAGAAAATTTTAGGCAAATTTCTTTAGCTTCATAGGTAAGTTGAAGAGGGACCAGCCTTTACAATGTTGGTAAACTGATAAATGATAAACCTTAGCTTCAGTCATTATAGGGAGAACTCATGCTAACCATATTTCTGTCTCCAAATGGGGATTGACAGTTTGTACAGTCATTTGTTTATTTGTTCATGTGTTCAGCAGCTATTTACTTATGTGTTCAGCAGCTACTTATCCTATGTGCTAGACACTGGGGATATGGTAGTAATCAGAATGAACACATTTCTTGCCCTCGTGGGCTTTATATTGTAGTGGTGAGGGCTGAGAGTATAAGCCCAGTTTATTGAACATTATAGGGAATGGTTTACTGTTAAGATTGCTGAGCTATGGCTCCTTTTTCTAGCTCCTTTTCTTCATTCCTCATTTAACTGTTTTCCTACAGTTTCATCCTAGTCGTTGTCATCATTGTCCTCACTCTTCTTCTTCTCCCTCTCCCCCTCCGCCTCCCCTTCCCCATCTCCTCCTCCTCTTCTCTGTACCCTGGGGGTCTCCTTCAGACCTGTGAAAGATGGACCCACTTTAAGCAAACACAGAAAGAGTGCTGTAAAAATGAATGAATCAACATTTTGCTCATGTAGGTAGTCTGCATGAATAACAAATTATAATAGGAAAGATATTTGGGCTCAAAATGATCTAAGGTCATTAGGTTGTCAATATAAAACTGAGTTAGTTTGAGACTCTATCTCCAATGCAGGACTGCCTGTGTCATTGGGATGGGCCAGGTCTTCCTTTCCTTTTGGCTTTGCTTGAAGGATAGATTAGTTAGAGGAACAGCTGCTATGACAAATATGTCCCACATCTTAATACTTACCGCAATAGATACATTTGTCACTCATATAACAGTTTGGCAGGCAACTTTATTCCATATGGTGATTCAGCACCAGACCTCCTTTTGTCCCGTGACTCTACCATCCACCATTCAGTAGGCAGATGGGGCCAAACATAGAGGATTGTACAGGTCAGTAATTCTGCCCAGAAATGGTGTGGGTCATCGGTGTTTACATTGCAATGGCTATGACTTAGTCACATGGCTGCATCTAACTGCAAGGAGGGGACAGAAAATGTCATTGCTGGCCAAGTAGCCACTCAGTGATACCTTTATATCAGGGCGTAGCTTATTGGAGGGGTTCTACCATAATTACACATATCAGTATTGCCATCATTTGCCTCTATGATGTCTTTTTCTCAGCCCCATGACTGACCAGTTCCCATGATCTTTCTTTAGGCAGATTAGTATTTGTTTGGGCTGCAATAGTCTCACCAGCCTGTTTTCTCTTTCTTTTAGGATAATCAAGTCTTGTCACATCTTTGCCCATGAGATCATGCTTTGACTAGTGATTGCCCTATGATAAATGTATTCCCAAAATGTTTTTGGCAAGGGAAGTGTGCTCACATATTCACTTTGGGCTTGCTATTAGCTTTTGGTCCTCCAGATGGTTAGTTTTTGCAAAAGCACCAAAAAGAAGTTGTTATAAGATCTCTACCCTCATAGGTGAAATGGCTGGGCTCTAAGGCTGCAGCATTTACTGTGCCTCTAGGGTGGGATTATATTCTAAAACAGAAATGTTCTGTGGTCAAAACAATATACACACCCTCTGTATGTTCTCCCTGATAATACCTCCTTGCAATTCATATTATTCAGTTTTGCTTGATTTTTAAGGTACTTTGGGGGTAAATGTTACCTTTTGGCATTTGAATAATAGTATTACTTTTTAATGAGCCTTTTGAAGTCTCTTTCATTATAAACAGCCTGTTTCCCCCAGAGATAATAACTTGCAGTGTCAAGTATTTGCATTTCAATTGAAACAAAACCAATGGGTCAAATGTTTTAAATGCAAGCAAATCTAATTCTTCTGTGTCTAGAGAAACTGTATAATGAACCATATGTATGTGGCTTGAGCAGATGTAGACCTCTCTCTCTTTCTCTCTTTCTCTCTCTCTCTATTTTTTCTTAAAACGCTGGCAGAGTTCAAAATTGGCATCAAGTAGCAAATATCTCTGTTCAGCCAACAAAACCACTAGAGTTAGAGTTGAACTGAGGAGGCCTCTTAGGGTGTGTGCACAAATACAGCTTTTGCCGTCTCTGGCTTCTGCTTCAGTGCCTTCAGTTCACAAGTAGCCATTTTCTCTTATATGACTGACTTTGCAGATCTGTATCCAAAGTGATGTGTCAGCTATTATGGTCAGCGTTCGGCTGGTTCAGAGGAAATAGTCTCATGCATCTGGATCCTGCATGTGGCCCCTAGCTGCTGACAAAGAGGTGCTGAGGTACCTGGAATGGGCCTTCTGCTGGTGGTGACCGTGTAGCTTTCTTTTTTTCTCTCTTCTTCCTCTCATAGTCTTCCTTACTTCTGGGCCTCCTTTGCTTCTGGCCCAGGTTGCTGATACAGCCGTAACTGGTCTTCCTGCCTTTAGTCTCCACCACTTCAGTCTCCTCACTGAAATGATCTTTCTGCATCTCAAAACTCAAATCAGCTTATTTGATCGCCTTGTTTAATTCTTACGTGTGGCTCCCTGGTGTCTTTGAGGTACGGTCTGAGCCCATTAACTCTGGGCCCTGCTCTCTGTCGGGACCAGTTTGAGGCAACTCCACCAATATCCATGCTACACTAGCAGCATATTTTTGTCTCTATATAGCCCAAAAGAGCTACTTTCAGGAGATGGCCATTTTCTTCCATGTTTTAGTGTCTCTGCAAATGCTGTTCCTTTGGCTGGCCTTGCCCTGCATGTTCTGTGCCATTGCTTCTTACACTGTCCTGTGCTTGACTTAGAGGGCTTATTAAATCAGAGTCCTGGGCCTCACTCTCAGACTTTCTGCTACACTGGGGGTGGGACATGAGAGCGTGTGTTTTTAACAAGTCCCTGGGTGGTGCTGATGTAGGCGGTGGCCACACTTTGTGTAGCAAAGCTGTGTAATACTTTGTCAAAATATTTCTCTTCCTTTTTTGAAATTGCTTGTGTGTCTTTCTCCCTCGTGGAATCTAGGCTTCCTGGGAAGAAGAATTTGGTTGCCCATCAGTGTACCCCTAGTGACCAAGGACCTGGGATATTGGTAGTGTTCAATAAATATCCGTTGAATGAATGAATGAGCAGCTCACTGTTTATGCAGCGAAGTTTAAATGGTTTTGGTTCTTGTCGTGGATCTGCTTCCATTTGGAATATTCCAGCTTAATCGTCTTTGGAATATTATCTACTCCTTCCATATACCTTTATCCTTGAAATACTCAGATGTGGAACTTGAGAATTCCTGTAAAGATCACACCACAGGTTAAGTACAGAAAGACAGTCAAGGATTTCTTTTACTAGATTCAAACTTTAAAATATGAAATTGACTCTTAGATTTTCTTTCATTAAGAAGAACATACCTGTTGCAATATAAGACATCACCGAACTCACTCAAGCCTCTCGATAAGTAGACATACTTTTCAGTGTCTGTGATATATCTGCCAGGGATTGTATGTGGGTCGAAGTAGTGTCTGATGTGACTCTTGCCCTCCATGTTGAAACTTTGGTGACTACACTTAAGAATGCTTGAAATGTTCCAAGTCTTGGTATTTGCCACTATTTTTCTAAAGACACAAATTTTAAAAAAGATACCCAAGTTACTTGGTTTAGTAAATCTATTTAAAATATACATTGATGCTGAGGGTATCAATGGTTTAGTAAATCTATTTAAAATATACATTGATGCTGAGGGTATAGCTCAGTGGTAGAGCACTTGCTTAGCATGTGTGAGGCCCCAGGTTCAGTCCTAAGCAACACACATGTTCATGCCCACATGCGTATACTCACACACATGCACACGCACACACACATGAAATAAAATACACAGTGAGAAGCGAGAGGAAAGAGATGGGGGTAGGTTAGCACACTTAATGAAAACAATTGGAGGACCACATTATGTGTGGGTTACACAGTGTTCATGTGCCCTGTCCCTTTCTTGTAGAACCTTTCTAGTCTTGGGGGTAGGAACTAACTCTCCTTGCAAGCTTAAATTTTCTTGAAGAGGAAGAGGGATCCAAGAAGTGAGAGACAAGGAGTGACCTGGTGGTCCACAGAAGTGGAGTTCGTGGTGGTTCCTGCTTGTTCTGCCCGCACGGGCCTGGCCCTAGTTGCTTTGTGCTTGCCTTGCTGTCCGCTTCCCTTCAGCTGCCAGCAGCCTTCCTTCCCCCTACTCTCTGTTGCTTCCCTGGCTACCTCACAGGTACTGCTGGGCTTTGATTCTGGGCCCTCATAACTTTAAGTCCCTCCTGATCTTTACGTCACGGCCCTGCTGCGCGTCGTTCAGTTTCTGCTTTTTCTGCTTGTTATCTTTCTATTTCTTATCTACATCTCTAAGAATGAGCATTTGGTCTAAACTGTCTTGCCAGGGAAGAGCTTTCCATGCTTGGTAGCACTTCAAAGGCCAGCACGCGGTGCGCCTGCCACGCTGACTCTGAGTCAGCCAGGTGAGACGGAGCGCGAGACAGGTTTTGGGTCCATACCCGGCTGCTGGCCCGACCTCAGCAGCACAGTGGGGGAATGAGCAGCACTGCCTGTGTTGTGGCTGCGGGCATGGAGATGTATGGAGAGCCCTCTGGGAAGCGGGGCTTGAGGAAGGTGTAGGCTTTGGGTAGGCTGGCTTCAGAGGAAGAGCGTCCTGACAAGAAGGCGTAAGTGTGACCCCTGAGGAAGGAGCTGAGCGTGGGCAGGGGGGAGGCTGGATTACATGGGTCCCGAAGGCCAGGTGGAGGAGGCGGACTGTTCTGTTAGGCACCAGATCATCTCTGTAGGCCTTTAGTGGACGGATCAATCGCCCACTCCTGTCCATTCCTGAGTTCTGCTGTCAGAACAGACTTGAGATTACTAAGAGGCCGCTAATGCCACCCAGGTGTGAGGTGATGCGAAGAGGAAGTAGTGAGCAGGTGGTCGTGGGATTGGGGAAAGAGCAAACGATTGCACTGACGTTAACAACAACTAGACAGGGCAGCTGCATTGCCAGGAGGGAAGAGTGTGGCCCAGGGGAGCAGCAGCTTCCATTTCAGAAGCAGGGAGTGCAGCAGGCCAGTGCTCACCGTAAAGCGGTGCAGGGGGCGGGGGACCTGAGCTTTTGAACCATCTCTGCCCACTTCATCCTCACAAATGTCCCTTCTGGTTTCTGCCTATGCCCACCTGTTCAGTTCTCTTACTCTAGCTCGTCAGAGCTGACCTAGAAGACAGTGTTCCTGTGAGTTTTCCATGTTATGTGACCAGTCATCTAATCCAAGCCCAGCCTGCACCCCTCCACTCTGTGCTCTACTTCTGAACCTGTGCCGGCTGGCTTCACTGAGGAAGTGCTGCTGGGACATGGCTTCCGAATGTGGTGGGAGCATTTTGGAAAGTTTTGTGGTCCATCAAGTGCTCAGCCTGACTTTTAATTTTCTTTGGTTTCTTTCCTTTTATTGTTTGTTAGTAGAATGATAAGTGATTTCTGAAAAAAATTTAGATAGATGCAATGTAGTTTGCAAAAAATCTAGATATGCAGGAACCTGACTTTGAATAAAGAAATTACAAAAAGAAAGGGCCATTAACTGCTGCCTGCTGAGGTTCCCTAACACACATGGGCAAGTCCTTTAAGTTACGTTGGAAAGGATAATAATACCTTCTATGCCTACTTCTCAAATGTCTGAAGATACTCAAATGAGGTAGGGATGTGTGAAACACTTTGCAAATGTCAAAGCACTCTGTGAATATGAGGTATTAACTAATGCAGAGTGATTTCCTGGACATTTAAAAATGATTTGATTTATATTTGGTAGAAACTTATATAATATAAAAGTGATACATGGATTACTAATGACATATATTGATTCCTAAGCACATAGCTCTCAGCTTCTGGGTGTGACCTTCCTTCTGACCAGCCTAAAGGACCCTGATTCTTTCCTTGAGGAGCAGCCTCTTCGCGGGTGTGCCCTCACTCGGCACTTCTGGGAACATCTATTCTCCTGGCAGCATTTCCTGCCGTTCTCCCAAAGAACCCTTAGCCCAGGGTTTCACATGGCAAAGTGATAGATGTTCTACTGCAAAGATGACATCTCAAGGTTGTATCACAGCCCCCAAATTGATGCAGTCTCCTGTTGTTCCGCTTCAGCATGGTGGGGGAAGGTGTTCTTGGGAAGCATTAATTTCTGGAATGGTGGGAGGTTTCTAGGGATAATGGGTACAGTGGCCTCCCAATGATTAATTCCTTGACAGTGTGCTCAGAAGCAGGTGGCTTGATGGTTTTGGCAGTAATACCCTTCCCTTTCTTTCCTAGTTGCCTTTTGTCCTAAAGTCATCCTCTTTGTGTTCACCTCTTGGTTCCGTGAAAGTGGTCCTTGGCAAGTAGCCCCTTAGTCTTAAGGTAGATGGCAAGATGGGACAAAGCCCTGGCTCCTCCTCCCCACATCATCATTTTTCTTTCTTTCCCCAAAGCCTAATAGAGCTTTTGTTTTTTCCTGTACTGCTTTCTCCTGTTTTCTGGGCTCTTAAATCTTCACATTTGACATGCTTGCCCTCTAGTGGCAGGTCGGACACACCCCTGTTATCCTGTTTATTATGGTACCATGGCATCTGTTACTGCTCAAAGTATTACCATATCCCCCACTACACGTGTAAAAGGACGGGGTCAGTGACCTTGACTTGCCATCCAAGTAGGACCTGGGGATATGAAATTTAAATTGACACTTTTGACTTCCGAATTTATACATGTGAATGCAAGAGAAAAAAGAGATCATGTGGTTATAGCTGTTGAAATAGGCCTTAATTATGGTTTAAAATGAATCTAAATTAGGCTGGGGATTTAGCTCAGTGGTTAGAGTGCTTACCTCACAAGCACAAGGCCCTGAGTTCGATCCCCAGCACCAAAAAAAAAAAAGAATCTAAATTATTTTTCTGTCTACTCAGCTGATCAGAAGGGATCAAAATGTGGTGAATAGTTGAAGAATGATTTTTTTCTACCCTTTATCACATTGGAAAATTTTTTATCACTCACCAAGTGTTCAATAATTCATGCACAGTCCTAGTAACAGCATTTTTTTTTTTTTTGGAGACAGAGTCTCACTGTGTAGTTCAGGCTGGCCTTGAACTCACTATGTAGCTCAGGCTGGCCTTGAACTCTCAGCCATCCTCCTGTCTCAGCCTCCCGAGTGCTGGGACTACAGGCTGCTCCACCACACCCGGCCTGTTAACAGTTTTGAAGACTACAAAAATGCGTAACACTTGATGTCTACCCTTCAGTTTATGTTGCAGTTACATTTTAGTTATGATACAGATAAATTTGTTCCTTTGAGGAAAAAATTTAAGTATAATGCATAACTTTTTATTGGTGT
This sequence comes from Hystrix cristata, assembly GCA_004026905.1. Classification (NCBI taxonomy): domain Eukaryota; kingdom Metazoa; phylum Chordata; class Mammalia; order Rodentia; family Hystricidae; genus Hystrix; species Hystrix cristata. The sequence continues at coordinate 45,011 of PVJO010001209.1, forward strand.
TTAAATTTTCTACTTCATCTCACTAAAGGCAGGCACTGTGAGCATTTCCTTTCTATTTTTAAAGTCCTTTTCGGTGGAGAGAGAACTGCAGGATAACAACAGCAATTACCCGGATGAGCCCTGGAGGATAACTGAAGAACAACGGGAATACTACGTCAATCAGTTCCGATCCCTTCAGCCGGATCCCAGTTCCTTCATTTCAGGTGAGAATGTGGGGTCCCTGGACATTGTTCTCACACGAGTAATGGTAAGATGTCTTGAGAAAATACTTCACACGAAATGAATATGACAACTTTCTGTGATTTCAGTTCTTTCCCTCTAAGGTGGAACTTCGTATCAGATAGAAATCATGCAGGAAAAAAAGATGGCAATGACATTGGGAAAATTATGTTGCCGTTTCAGAGAGGTTAAATGGGAATTTTGGAGAGCGTGATCTAGACCCTGTACCTTATTGGCTGAAGCAGTTCTTGAAATGGTAAATTGTAGCTCCAAAGGGACGAATTAAATTGCTTACTCATTATATTACACTCATAGCAAGGATGGAGCGTAGCCTTCTAAGGAATTAGTATCACAAGTCTCCTTGTGTTTTACACACCCTACAAGTTTGAACTCAGGCTTGTTTTCTTTGGCTCAGATCTTTCTCTTTTGGTTTTTCTGAGAGAAATTAAAATGTGGGAGGAAAATTGGCCAGCATTCTTCCACATGTCAGTTCTTCTGGGTTGTCTTCAGATATATGTATTCCTGTAGAGTTCTCATGTAAAATTCAAGTGGAGAAGAATTGATTTAATTCCTGTGTGTGCCTACATTTTACCAGGCTGAAGATTAAACAAACAGTGAAATAGTGGAGTCTGCAAGAAAAATTCACACAACTTTTTATACTTTAGTTTTGATGAATAACAGTGTGTTCTTGATAATTATTACCTGACATATTGAAGTGTGGGTTAACTTTAGTTTTCTTCTTGCAAATAAGGTGTGTAATTGAGATATACTCATATAAATAAATGTAAACATAATTTTCTGATTGGTGGTAATGACCAACTGAAAGCAGAATAGTACAGACAAAACAAAATGTTAACATCATGTTCTAAAAACATGAACAGAATCCCACATTGTGTGTATTGACCACTTGCTAACCTTACCCCTGTTGAAGTGAGTTTCTTCATGACATATGCCGAACACAAGTATGTATATGTTAAAATGTTTTTATTGTCTTTTAACTATTTTGTTTTGCAGAATTTCAAATGTAGATGCAGCCAGTCTAACTGGTATAACAAACCGTTCTTTACTATCACATAGCACCAAAGATTTTGTTTTGTCTGTGTTCCTTCTCAGCCTACATGATTTTTCATTGCAATTGCCACACTGTTTCATTTGAAAAATATTTCAGGTGTATCTCTAAAGTCTCCTTAAAAAAATATAACCCCAAGTCATTGGCACATGTGAAAAAAAAACCAATTCTTTCACATCAAGTCTTCATTGTTGAAATTTCCCTGTCTCATAAATGCCTTTTTGTGTTTTTAAATGATTTTATTCCTGTTTACTTATTTATTATTGGTGGTACTGGAGATCGAACCCAGGGAGTGCTGAGCGACACCCTCAGTCCTTTTTATTTGCAGTACTGCCTTAGCCTCTTGAGTAGCTCAGATTAGTGGCATGTACCACCATACTTGGCCCATGAATGCCTTTAAAACTTTTTTAGTTTGATCATAACTAAAAGAAGTTCCTATATTGCTATTAGTTTATATCTTTTTTAAAGAAACATCTTTATTGATATATGATTCATATACCACAAACTTCACCATTTAAAGTGAGCAATTCAATAGTTTTAGTATATTCACAGAGTTACTCACAATCCAAATTTAGAACATTTTCATCACCAGCCAGTAAATGACCAGTGAACATATTAGCAGTTATTCCAGCCCTTCCCACCTCCTAGTCCTAGGTAACCAGTAATCTACTTTCTCTCTCTCTCTCTCGATTTACCTATTCTAGGCTTTGCATAGAAATGGAATCTCTGCTTTTAGCAGGTGGCAGTGGGGCTGGGGTGCGAGTCCCACGTGGTCAGGGTCAGAGTAGGGAGCACTGAGGCTTTCTCCTCAGCTTCCTCCTTCTGTGGCAGCAGCCGAGGCACAACTGAACTTGTTAGCTGTCAGCTTCCTATGGACTTCACCTCATTTTTCTGAGGCATTGTGATACCCTCCAAAGTCCAGGCCAGGCCAGGTCATTAGCCGTGGGTTTGCGTGTCCAGTACATGCTTGGAAGAAAGGAGATGCAGGGCAGAAATGAAACTGACATGGGAGTAGGTTGTCTCCGTGTCTGTAAAATAGCTGATCAACAGGCCTGCAGGACCGTTCGGGCAGTTGTTTGACAAAGTGGTTTGCGTTGCTGGCCAACAGTCATGTATCAATATTATTTCCAGGACACTTTTGGGGGAGGAAACTTGTTGGTTTATAGGGTATTTTGTCTTTGATCCTTGATAATCTGTCGAAGGAAAATAAGTCTGTCCAGTATAATGCATTGTTTTAAGGCCATTTAGAAGACTTGTGATTGCTGAAGTCAAAACTTTTGACTTTATCACTTTAGAACAGAGCTTGGGGCTTCGATTGAACTATTTTTAGAACAGTTAATTAGAATTGAAGCTTTCGAACTGTGAAACTGTGTTGAGAGCTGGAAGCATAAAAAATTTGAATCTCAGTGAAGACTAACATTTCAAGTGCAGGTGGGACTCTCAAGTTATACAACATGTACACAGTGGGATGATTGCCTGCCTTCAGTGATATAGGTAAATTTACAATGACTAAAGAAAAATTTCTGGACAGAGTCCTCAAAAAGCCACCAGGAGATCATAAATCTCACCAAAAATATTTCCCAAGATGTCTGTTTAGTGAGACCAATTGTGTTTTCTTCTTCCTGCTCATTTTTCTACCATGACTGTATATTACCTTTCTACCTTTTAAATATAAGTGCTTAGCATATCTTTACTTAAATAATTTTGAAATTTGTCTTTTTAATTTTTAGTAAAATGTTTTGGGGTTTTTTTTTTTGGTAAGAACGAAGCAGGAATTAATTTATGCAATTTGCATCTGTGATGTGGATTATGCCATTACTTCCTTTGCCCTATTCTAGTCTATTTTAAAAAGCTGTTCATATGTTGCTTTTATTTTTATTTATTTATTTTGTGGTGCTGGAGACTGAACCCAGGTTGCTTTTAATCCTGTGATTTTTAGTTGTTTTGAGGAATGAACATGTTTGTGGCTATATGGTAGAGATTGCTGAGTGAAAAAAATGGTGATTAATTTACATATAAAAATAAAAGCTTCCCTAGATAAGTAATTAATGCTTTATTTAAACAATGGCTGTTGACAGGTTCTGTGGCCAAGAACTTCTTCACCAAGTCAAAGCTTTCCATTCCAGAACTCTCTTATATATGGTGAGTACAATTATTGCCAATAGTAACATATTACTGCAATACTCATCCTTTCACATTTATAAGAGGCTTATTTTTTTGTGTTTTTTTTTAGGCCACAGCTGTATTTTATTCATTCATTCATATATTCATTCATTAAGGCAAATATATATCAGTGAATTGACAAGGCAAAAGATAGGCAGTTAAAATAAGCCACAGTGTCCCCACTCTTGTAGAGTTTAAGAGAGTATAAACAGAACAAGAAGCAATTCAGTCACGTGAATAGTGACACGTGCTGAGAAGAAAACCGACATGGTGACATGACAGAGGATTGAGGGTAGGCGGCTTCCTCAGGTATAGGGGTCAGGAAAGGCTCAGAAGAAGGAAGTTTGTAGCACTGGAGAGGCTTATTTTTTGAATGATTTTTTTTTTTAACAGGCTAAGGGTATACAACACAGATTTTTGTTGCTGTAAAGGTTAAATAAGTTACAATAAGAAGAGCACAATGAACAGTACCTGGCACACACCATGCATCATGAATGTTAACTATGTAAACAATTTCCTAATTGGTATTCCCACCACAACCCTTTTTCAGTCTAAATGATGGGTGAGCATTGAAACTTTCTGTCTTATGTATTTTATTTTGGACTGAGACAAGTAACTAGAGGACCTTAAAAGGTATTCTTTATAATATTTATAAGGCTATGTGAAGAAAAAGTCCAGGAACATTTTGGAATTAAGTTAAATTCGACTATCCTAGCTGCCTCTTAGCTTCCTAACTTTGGCCAGTGCTGTAGCGCCATTGCTGCACCTTGCTGAAGAGCCTAATGAGGTGGCTCTAGCTCCAGAAGGGCTCTACTGACATGGCCCAGATGGTTCTATTTGCATCTATGAAAGTGCTTGGTGTCATAAACTCCCGGCTGTGTGTGGGCTAGTTTTTCCCCAAGACTGGGCAGGAGTTCGTACTGCTATAAATATATAATTAAAACATTGGAATATTTATGTAAAGCTTTTTTCATGAGCATTCACAAAAATTATGATAGGATTTATGATTGTGTGTCACGTTTTGTGCATCTTATTGAAAAATTATTCCAATGGTACTTACACATGCCAGTGTATCTGGGATTCTGAGCTGGATTTAGGTTCTTCAAACAATATACTCAGGCATAATTTTTCTTACAACAATCCTTATATTAGATTTCAAAGCTAGGAAACAAAGAACCTATCATTTTGAAAACAATATAACCTGTTTTGGTAGAATTCCAAGCCTTAATATTATCAGCATGAGGCTTCCTATCTTTTTTGTCAAGACATGTCCATGAAGGCCAAATGGTATTCTCTCCATCAAGCGTCTGAAGCAGTTCCCTGAGGCCTTACCCTGGGAAGCAGCTGTTTCAGGGCTGGTGCATTCTAAATTGGAGGAGGAAGAAGGGGAGAGGGTGGGGAAGGGGGAGGGAGGAGGAGGGGGAAGAAGAGAAGGATCCAAAGGCAAGTTATGGGGGCTTCTTTCTAATAGTAACACCTTTCTCGTACAATCGTGTACAAATCCTGTCTCTATACCTGTCCTAATGCAAGTATATTTGTCTCTGTACACTGAGAGATGGAGCTTATGGGATCTTAGTTCCTTTGGTGAATCTGTTTCTTTTGTGCTGAGTAAACAGTTCTGTGCCTTTCAGTGGGAAACAGAGACTAAAGGGAAGATAAGCCTTTTCAAGACTCCTTTTCTTTCTTTTTGTCTTATCTGGTTCCAGCCTTCCCTAGTTGCTAGTTTTATCTTAAAACATAAGTCAGTGAATATTTACTGAGCTTATTTGTCTTTTCCCAAGAGGGAGTTTTCAAGCAAAGAACAGTTTGCTACAAAATTGACAAGATGTAGAAATTTCAAGGTTTTCCCTGAGAGCTGAGAAAGGAAGCACCTATTCATTCCTGTGTTCTGGGTAACTTGCATAATGACTGGGTCCAAGCTTCTTCTGCCTGTTTAGGGTGCTAAGTTCAGCTCTTTGCACCATGCAGCCTGCATTTATTGAATGACTATCAACTGGGTATATGCAGACATTGCTTTTCTTTTTGTGCTAGAGTTTCTTGTGCCGTGTTCTCAGTGTTGTAAAACAGAGCCTGGGAATTCTGTTTGTAGGTTTGAGGCTGAACCTCACGGTAGGTACTAATGCCATCTGTTATGTCTAGGGAACTTAGTGACGCTGACTGCGACGGAGCCCTGACCCTGCCTGAGTTCTGTGCTGCATTTCATCTCATTGTGGCCCGGAAGAACGGCTACCCACTGCCTGAGGGCCTGCCTCCAACTCTGCAGCCGGAGTACCTGCAAGCAGGTAAGGCTTCCTTGTATGTCCTAAACTTTAGGCACTTGGCATGGAGGTCTCATTAAGGAGCCTTTATGTCTTAAAACGGTGCCTGGACAATGGAGAGTCCTTGGTATGTGCAGTTATTTTTTTTTAAATTACAGCAGATTTTTACAGCTTAAATATGAATAATAGGGCTCATATGGGTAGGTATGAATCATCTGTTCTTCTCATGCTGATACCCTCTGGGTGGATTGGAGCCAGAGTTTCCCTTTTGTGACAGCTGTGGAATAAGCAAGTACTGAAGCCCTTAGCGGATGAAAAGGAAGATCTCACAGAGCCAAGTGCCGACTGAGGTATGTCCTAGTGCAGTGATGGTGAACCTTTGAGAACTTTCGGTGATATAAACAGCCCGCTGCTGCATGCATGGCGTAGGTTCGCCACTGCTGTCCTAGTATCTCCAAGTCTCTTATATCTAAATGAAAAGTTAAAAATTACATGTGGTGAAATGTGCAGAGTGTTGTAATCTGAAATGTACACTCAGTGAATTTTTATGTATGTATATACCCATGTAACTATAGGAAAATATATATATCATGCCAGCACACCAGAAGGTTGGAATATAACTCTTTTTGTCTTTCTCCTTAATAAAACAGTCATCCCAAAACAAATGTTTTCAACTGTTTGGATAGGAAAAGGTCACGGTAAGCCCAGCGTTTGTGTGAATGCCTTTGGAAGATTGGAAAAATCAAGAGTACTTCTTGCCCTCTTCAGAGTCAGTGGGCACTGGTCTGATTTCCATTATTCAGAGAAGTATAGTTTCCATCAAAAGGGCCCAGAAGCATTTGGTGCTTTTACCTTTCTCACCTAGAGAAAATTTTTAAAGCTCTGTTTTAGAATGAGACCTTAGACATAGGTGATTATTGGCAGGAGGGAGTGGTGTCTAAAGAAGCTGTAACTACTCATTAGTGGAGTGTGACTTTTGTGAGTAGTTGTGCAAAGGCCTTAGATTATCTTGTACAGTCCCCTCCTCATGATGGCACCAGATTCAAAGGGCGCATGTGTCATCTAAGTCAGTCTTCTGGTCCTTGACTTTACTGTTTTCTGTATTAGGTAATGAAGAGGTGAGGGTTCAGCCAAAGGGAAGAGACCAGTATGTGACTAGTGACAGTGATGGTTGAACATGTGGGAGGCAGAATGGCCCATTTGGGGATTTCCAAATTACCCTGTAAAGTGTGTAGGAAAGGGAGAGTTCAGAGAGAAAAAATGACTATTGATCTCAGGGCTGGGATTTTGCTAGGAACAGCTGCCTTTTACCTACAGTAGGCTGTAACTCTAGATTGCTGCCCTTCTTTTGAGGCTGGAGGAGACCCTCATGGGTCCTTGAGAATTAGCCTGCAATTGAACAGCATGGTAAACTGGTCTTTCCTCTTTGGTGTCTGTCTCCTCCCCTCCCCTCCCCTCCTCTCCCCCTTTCCTCCCCTCCCCTCTCTTTCCTTCCCCTCCTCCTCCCTCCCCTCCCCTCCCCTCCTCTCCTATCTTTTTTCTTTTCTTTATTTCTCCTCGCCTCCTCTCTCCTCTCACTCTCTCCCTCCTGTTCCCTCACTCCCTATCCCTCTCCCTATATTCCTCACTTCCTCCTTTTCTCACTTCTTTTTTTATCTTGGATGCAACAAAGAAGCTGTGACATTCCTGGGGCTGTCCTGGCAACTGCATGGCTCCTATTACCAAGGCAGTGCAGGTCACAGAGGAACCCCTTCTGGGACTGGAGCATTTTTCTGTCTCTCTAAGGGGGATTAACAGCTGGCCAAAGGACCAAGGTCTGCTCCGGGATTATTTACTTATGCTCAGTACCTTCACAGTTTCCTCTCAGGCCCTGGGGAGAGTCCTAGATAACCTCATCTCCCACAGTCATACTTAGTTTTCCATTTTGGTGTTGATTAATGCTGTTTTATTGTTTGGGAGCCTATCCTACATATCATGACCCTTTGTGTGAGAAGTCACTTTGAAGGTGTGCAAGTGCTTTGTGGACTTTTTCAAAAGTCACTGATATAATTTTTAGAAGTCTGAAAACCTGAAGTTAAAAGTTGTTAACAGAAGAGGAATAACCTCTTAATTTCTTTACTGCTGCCAAGTGGCTCCTTTTGACTTGCTTATTCAGTAGAGGGGAGGCTATAAAAAAGGTGCCAGTAAAGAGACATTCTCCATCACTTGGACTAGAGCCCCTGGCTTCTTCCTGGTTTTTATGGAGACTGTCAGCACGCATTTGTACAGGAACAACTGAAGAATTCATCACATATCCTCCAATTATAAAAAAAAAAGAACATCATTTTCAGAGATTGTGGGCTTTATCTTAAATAATAATTATATAGTTCTAACGAAAACACGAGATACCTCATAAACCCCATCAAACTCAGTGACAGTATATTTTAGGCAAACCCTAAGGATTTAGCAGTGAATTTTTAAGTGCTTCTATCTTCCATGTCTTCTTTGTATGAAGCTTAAGAAAAAGCCAAAACTATCTAGTTCCTCTCTGCGCTTTCAGACCCTTTGAAAAATATGGATGTTCCTGTTCATTTTTTCCATTGTTTTTATGGAATCTCATTTAGCTTTTTTAAAAAAGCTTAGCTCTTATCATATTCAACATTTTTCTAATTAATCCATATTCAACCTTTTAAATATGATCCAGTTTTCAACAAGATTTATTGAAGCGTATAAATCTGGTTGAGGCTATCATGTCTTCAAAATTATACAAGCTTTTATTAAAATAAACAGTAATTGTATCAGATGCCATTTTACTTGTAATTATAGAAATAATCCCTTATCCCTAACAGTGAACATTAAAAGGCAGAGTTGGAAGGACAAATTGGGTTGTTTGGTGGACTACCCATGAGCCCTTTGTTATTTTCATGTCTAGGTAACTGGGTGGATTCTGGTAGAACTTTTTTGCTGTATAGTCTATAAAAAAACTATTGAATACTTACTGTGTGAGAGGTACTGTTATTCTCTGTGGTGAGAATGCTGTATAAAAGAGTTCTTACTGCATGGCTCTTGTGGGCTGTTAGAGGATAGATGTGAAATAAGTTCACATGTGTGTCATTGGAGCCAGGGCTAAAAGCCATGAGGGGGAACAGGTGCAGCAAGGGAGTACTGCGGGGAAGACTTGACTGTCAGTGCTGAGATGTGATGGAAGAGCTCATGCGGAGGAGGAGCTACAAAGGGGGAAGAAAGGGCTCAGTGAACAGGGGACAGCAGGTATGCTGGAGAGCCACTGGGAGGGGTAGGAAGAGAGGAAAAATAGAAATTTCAGGCCACACTGCCTGGAGGGCTCAGGGCGAGGAAGAGAGGCCAAGGGGAGGCTGCAGAGGAAGGTAGGGAGCAAATGCTGGGCAAGAGCATTGACTCGTGTTTGGCAGGAACATGACAAATTAGATTCGCTATCCAAAATGATCAGGCTGGTTGCCCTTCAGAAAGCAGGTGTTGAGGAGCAAGAATGGAAACCAAGAGAGTTTAGGCAGCAGTCCTGTCTGGAGCAGTGGGGACTCACCCTGGGGGGGGCGACAGTGGAGATGGAGCGATACAGACACATTGGACAGATTTAGCAGTTTTTGGAAAACATTCGCTTTCTATGTGAAAACTTCCCTGGGTAAGACATTGGTCTTGTAGTTCTAGCCAGAGCACTAAATTGGTAGACTGGAATGAGGAATCTGACAATAGTTAAAGCTGCTCTTGGGTCTAATAGCTTTATTTACATTTTCCCATTTTTTCTTTTTTTTCTTTTCTCTTTCTCTTCCTTCCTTTTCCCCTCCTCCCTCTCTAGTTCTCTTCCCATTTGAACATTGTCTTTTTCACTATATCTATTACTCCTTTTTGTCCTTATTTACACTTATAGTTTTTCATATCAGAGAAAGAATTTGATATATAGTCATATATGTCAGATTGATTTCACTGAAAAGTATGTTCTCGAGGTGCATCCATTTACCTATAAATGTTTCAAGTTTATCCTTTTTTACGGCAGAGTAGTAATAAGGAGGGGAGGGGGAGTGGAAGGTAGGGGTGGGGAAAGGGGGAACTAAGATATATCATGTACAGGTACAAACGAACTATGATGAATGTGATCATTATATCTATCTACAATGTACCAATACATGTTCTTGGTTAAAAAAACCAAAAAAACAAAACTGCTCTTGGGGGGATTGAAGAATGGTGCTTTGAAAGGTGTTGAGTTTTTACCAAGGAAACAGACCACCAGATATGGTGAGAAAAATCAATAGGGCCCATGGTTTGCCCCATTTGCTATCAGTGAAGTTGAAACTCTAGTAAGCACATGAACTAAAATAAGATGCATTCAGCTTCCTGTGGTAGCTGATACCCTGACCAGTACTTTACTGCAGAGCAAATGGAAGACAACGTCAATCCATTTTCCACATTTGACTAAAAATCTTTGGAAGCATTGCATTAAAATAATGAGTGAAACAAGTCAGATGCAGACAGTTAATGATCACTTGGTTTCTAATGTATGAGAAACAAAATATAAATCAATTAAATAGTAAAATAGAAGAGACATGGTAGAAAATGAGGAGATAGACTTATTGGGGATGAGGAAGAGGATGAAGGGATGGCAGGGGCGTGGAAATGACCAAGCTCCAAGTGTATATATGCACCAATTTCCCACAGTGTATGTGATTATCATATATCACAGACATATACCAATAAAAAATTTGACTTCCTAATAGCTAGCTTGACAAAATTAATTTGTAGCTTCTGTTTATTATCTGCTCCAAATGCTTTTCCTCTTCAGAATATTGACAAATTTTCTAGTTGAGATAGTTCTGTCTTAATTACTTTGTGAAAAAATGGCATAGCAGAATCTGCTTCTAACAAATAGCTGGTTGTTAGGTAATTAGCTTACCAAGTTGCATGTTTTTTTCCACATGTTAATACATCCAGCTATCCAACTATCAGCCACTGACACCATTGTATGTTGGAAGAAACCCATCATGTGATTATTGCGTTTAAAATCAGCAAGAATTTATGCTTTTATTTTTATTAGTCTTGCTAACCAAAGAAATGAGCATTTCGTAACCTTATCTTGGACATCTATTATTATAAGTCTTGTTTATTTTCAACAACAGCTAAAATGAAGTATTTTCTTAGTTAATATTCATAGTACAACCTATTACTATGGTTACCACATTTAAAAATTATGCCAGTAGCATAGTTAAAACTTAACATGCTGAGATAGTGATGGTTAGTGTGGAAAATGACTACTATGAGGAGCTGGGTGTGGTGGGCCTATAATCTCAGCTACTCTGGAGGTTCAGGCAGGAGGATTCCATGTTTGAGGTTAGCCTGGGCAATTTAGTGATACTCTATCTCAAAATAAAAAATAAAAAAGGGCTGGGTCTGTATCTCAGTAGTAGAGTGTTTGCCTAGCATGTAAGAGCCCCCGAGTTTAATCCCTAGTCACAAACACACAGAGAAAGAAAGAAAAACACGACTGCTGTGTTATAACATGAAGTGCTAAAAACACTGTTAGAAATTCAAGCCTCTGCTCTTTATAACGAGCTATATAACCTTGAGTAAGTTGCTTAACTTCCGTGTTTCACAGTTTCATCCTTTGTAACATGAGGATGACAGAAGTACAGGGTTGTGTTAGTAGAGAACTTGAAATACTACTTCAGCATGATTAGTGTTATAGGTAGTGTAATAGAACTAACTAATTTTGTTATGTTTAACAAGCACAGAAAAGCTGATAGAAAAACCACTGTGTCTGTAGTATATTATGTGCTCTTTTTCCTTCTTCTCAGCTTTTCCTAAGCCCAAGCGGGAGTGTGCATTATTTGATTCTTACTCTGAGTCAATGCCGACAAACCAACAGCCTCGTGACCTGAATCGGATGGAGGTAAAAGATCTTTCTATGTTAATAAATAAGGATGTGTAGAGAATTAAATCATTAGCCTGTGTTCTTTACAAACTTGGGGAAGTGAATCTTTATAATATTTTCTCTTCACACTTGATAATTAGTTTGAGGATTGGCTTTTCAGATCTATAGACTGGATGTGTCTATAATTATTTTTTTCTTTTCCCCCTAAAACTAGATTTGATGAAGTAAGCAACATCTGTTAACCTTCCAGAAGTGAAATTTAGGTATAGCCAAACTAAGACAGAAAATGCTAACTGACTTACTTACTTTAACCATGCTTTAATTCCCTAGTGAGTAAGATAAGTTCAATTTTTAGTAGCTGGGTATTAGCAAGGTAAAGCGAATCACAACAGTTTTAGAAAGAGGTTTGAGAACTACATGTCTATGCATGGGGCCCAAATCACATTCAAAGCTCCATCCGTGTTTTTAACTTTTTGACCCAAAGAGGACTGATTTGGATGATCCCTCAAAGAAATTTTGATCCCCCAAATATTCCTGTAGTGTTGGGCCGTTGATGGAAGAAGGGCTTAGCTGTGTGTAGAGTGACCCTTAGCTAGAGATTAATAAATTAGAGTTGTTATAACTCTTATTATCATTATCATCATCATTATGTTTGCTGTGATACCTGCTGTTTCCTTCCTTAAAAAAATCTAGAATCAGGAGCGGGGGTGTAGTTCAGTGGTAGAGTGCTTGCCTAGCATGTGAAAGGCCTGAGGTTCAATCCTTAGTTCTCCTTGTGTCCCAGTCTGAGAGTATTTCAAAAAGTTTAAAAAATTAGATTGTCGAATAGTATTTGCATATATTTATGGGATACTGTGCAGTCAGTTTATGTATGCATTGTAATGATCAAATCAGAGTATGGAAATGTTTAAAGAAATGGAGTTTGTTCACTGGCTCCTCTTAGAGCCCTTGGAAACTAGTTGGAGCTGTTACAAGATGGTAGAAGTCAAAGGCAGGATATAGGGAGATGTCTTCATTTCTCAGGACTCCAGGTGCTGACTTACTCTCTCACACGGGGCTCTCAAGCCTATAGTGTGTGTTAGCGATGTCACACTCTGCAACCCCACCAACCGGCCAAGCCTGCCTCTCTGGGGCTACCTCTGATCAACACCTCTCTTTGCTGCTCTGCTGCTCTTTCTTTGAATTGTAACCTTCATGGCACTTTCCTCAGCAGATTTCTATCCAGTGAGAAAAGATGTAAAGGAAAGTGATTTCAGGAAGAATGATGCACAGTATATACATTTGAAGAATTTTGGTTTTTTCAGTTTCTTTTTTCACAGAGTATATATGATGGGAGAAGTAGATGTGATAGTTCTCTGCTTTCCATGGCTCTCAGTTTACTCTGAGCTCTGGGCTCTGGCATTCTCTGGAATTCTTTGTTTATCAAGCTAGGGTGGGTAACTCCATAGTTCTCTGACCAGTTACCCCATGGAGGGGTTAATGTGTGTGCTTGGGTAACATTTTGCGGTCATTAGGTGATTTTCTTTAAAATGTCATATATATTTTTATCTTTCTATATGAAGATATTGTTCCACCTTACCGTGGTATTAGATGGTCTTTGCCCTTCCAATAGAGACAGATAACTTAATATTGTTTTTCTTCTTAGTAGAAATTATTTTGCTGACTCATGTAGTCATTTATTATCTGTCTAAAAGGAAAGAGGAGCAGATATACAGGCAGCCATAGGTCTGTTTTACACACACCCCCATCCTTGACGACAATATGTACATCTTTATGGATGTTTTGTGTAGCTAGTTTTGTATACTTTTGTATACCTTACCTGACTCCCCAACAGTCTGGGAAGCTAAGGCAGAAGGACCACAAGTTCAAGACCAGCCTGAGACACTTAGCGAGACTCTGTCTCAAAATAAATTAATGAAAAAGCTGCAGTGCAGCTTAATGTGAAGGCCCAGTGTGCAATCCCCAGTAGCCCCCCACATACAGGAAAAAAAAAAAAACTAAGAGAAAGAAACCAGTCACAAAACACCACATACTTTATGATTCCATTTATATGACATGTTCTGAAGAGGCAAATTCAGAAACAGAAAATAAATTAGAGTTTATTAGAGGCTGGTGGAGAGAGGGAAATGACAGACTGCTAATGAGTACAGGGTACTTCCTTGAAGTGATGAAAATGTTCTATGATAGGACTGTAGTGATAGCTGGACGGCTGTGCTAATACACTCAAAACCATTGGAGTTGTATATTTTAAGTGGGTGTAGTATGTCATTTCTCAATAAAGCAATTTTTTAAAAAGAAAGAAACCCAGTAATCTAAAAAACACTGCTAAAGAGGAATAAACCAATTATAATCTGTAATTCTTGATGAAAATAAGTACGGGATTACAGCTCTGTCTTTAGAAAAAGAAGTGCTGCTATGCAAACTTCTCGTGAGCTAGACCTCAATCAGCCGTTTGTTCACAGCACAAACACCTATACTGTACTGAAGGCATCACTCACAGAGCTGCTACCAAAATCTAAACTCCATGCAGTCATGATAGATTAGAAAACTTGGAGAAGGAACAATGGCTAATAGCTTAGAAGAATGTAAAATATTTAATCATTAGCTATTAAAATATGACCTATATTTCTTGAGTGGCCAAATCATCACTTAACCCTATCAATTCATCCCTGAACTTGATTTACTACATTCAGTATCTAAAAACACCTCACCCTCGAAAATGACAATGTGTTTGGAAAGAGGAGTTTTTCCTGTTCTTTTGCTTTCTTGTTCGGACAAAGAAGACTAGGTAGTTTTCAACCCCTCCCTCCCAGACTGCTGGTATTACAGTTGTGCACCACCATACCCAGCTTAGCATAATGTTTTTAAGGTTCACTCATGTCATAGCATTTATCAGCGCTTCATTCCTTTTCATTGCTTGAATAATATTCGTAGTATGGATATGCCACATTTTGTTGTTCATTCATTAGTGAATGAACATTTATGTTGTTTTCCTTTTTTAGCTATTATTAGCAGTGCTGCTGTGAATGCACATGTAGAACTTTTTGTGTGGACATATGTTTTCAATTCTCTTTGGAACATACCTAAGAGTGGAATTGTGGATTGTACCGTAACTCTGTGTTTAAGTTTTTGAGGAATTGCCAAACTGCTTTTCAAAGAGGCTGTACTATTTTACAGCCTCCCATCAGCAACATATGAAGTTCCAACTTCCCCACATCCTTTCTAACACTTATTATTGTGTGTCTCTTTTATGTAAGCAATCCTAGTGGAATGAAAGGGTATCATTGTAGTTTTAATTTGAACTTCCTAATGACTAATGATGTCAAGCATCTTTTCATGTGCTTATTAGCTGTTGTTCCTCTTCTTTGGTGAAATATCTGTTATATCTTTTGTCCATTTTTAAATAGGATTATTCGTCTGCTATTGAGTTGTAAGTGTTCTGGTGCTTTGGATGGCATGTCTAAGAAAATGTTGCCTAACGTAAGAACATGAAGAATTACTCCCATGTTTTCCTCTAAGAGTTTACTTATAGTTTTATGTTTAGTTCTGTGATCCATTTTGATATGATTCTTGTGTATCTCTGAAGAAGTGGTCCAACTTCATTCTTTCGTATGTATATATCTAGGTGTCTCAGCACCATTAATTGAAAAGACCATTTTTCCCTATTGAATTATCTTATACTCTGGTTGAAAGTGAATCACCTATGAATGTGTAGGTTTATTACAGGATTCTCAATTTTATTCCATTTATCTACACTTTTATGATTCTGTCAGTACCACACTATCTTGATTACTGTTAAGTTTGTGGTAAGTTTTGAAATCAGAAGCATGAGTCTTTTTATTTTTTTTTTCCAAGAAAATTTTGGCTATTCTGGACCTTGTGCATTTCCTTACAAAGTTTAAGACCAGCTTGTCAAATTCTGCCTAAATCCCTGAGAGTTGCAGTGAATCTGTAGATCAATTTGGAGGGTATTGCCATCTTAATAAGTCTCCTGAGAACCCATGAACATGGGATGTCATTGTATTTGTTTGGGGTTTTAATTGTTTTCAACAATTTTACCTTGGATTTAAAAAGCTACACTGTCTATTCCAAAACAATTTATAATCCAGGTGGGAGAAGACAGTGAAAGAAATACACCACTAAGATACATTGTCTATTCGACTGGCAATAACAGATTTGGAATAAGAAATTCTATCTGGAGGAGTCATTATAGTGTCAAGAATTGCCTGACTGAGGACTGTTAAATCATTGATCAGCTTACCAGCAAGTAGTACTGTAACCTTTTTTAGGGAGACAGTTTAAAAATAAAAGTATTGCTTATTTCCTTGGGGTTGTTTGAGTTCTCAGAGGTAAACAAGTTAACCTTTTATAGCACCAGACAGTTCCAAGAATCTACTCTCCTTTCTTTGCATTTTTAAATTTATCCATATTTGATTTTTGAGTATGTTTAAAACATAAAGATGATCATACCTTTCCCTCATCTAGTAAGTCAGCCTTCCTCCGTTCTTAGAAATCTTTCCAGAATTTGCATATCTAAATAAGCAAATATTAAGATATTACTGTTTAATTTAGTCTTCTCAGAGACCTTAGAGCTTTACCTTTGTGGCTTTACTGAGGTATAGTTGACAAATAAAAATTGTATATATTTATTATGTTTTGATATACACACCATGTGAAATGAATATCACAATCAAGCTAATTAACATATCCATCACATCGCAGAGTTATCTTTTTTTGTGGTGAGAACATTTAAGATCCCTCAGCAATTTTCAAGTGTACAGTATTATTACCTAATAGAGTACATTTTAAGTGTTTATGAGAAATAAATTCATAGTAAGTAGATTTTAAACAAATTCGTACTTGATCAATTTAGATATTTATCTTATTAGGCTAAGTGAGGACTTCCCTCATATGTGAGTCAGGAGAAGAATTTCATCTGCTCATCAATAGAATTCTCTTATTCCACAGCAAAGTGGCTATTTTAATCACACACAGTTGGACACCTTCTGCATGACAGATCCTAGCACAGTGATGGTGAGCCTTTCAGAGTTTTTGATGCTGACAAACAGCCCACTGTGGCACGCATGTCATAGTGGCAATGATTGCCACTGTCCTAGCAAATACCCGCAGTATCAGCCACTTATCAGAACCTCTCTGCTTGGGAGAAAGGATATAATGGCTGACTGGACAAATGCTGTACAATTCTCTGGCTGAATCTCAGTCAGGATTCCAACTTAATGTAGGATCTATACATATGCTTTGCTCTGGATCAGTATTTCTTTCTTCTGCATATATAAAAATTTCAATACTGATTAACTTATACCTCACTAAGAAACTAAAATAATAAAATAGTATTAAATGTCAGGGCTTACTGAAGATAGAAATTTTGACAAATACAGCTTTTAAAACATTTTCATTGTATGTACATATCACTTAATTTCTATTCCAATCTGTGTAATTAATTTACTTTTCTTTTCCAAGAAGACATCTGCTAAAGACATGGCTGACCTTCCTGTCCCTATGCAAGACATGACTGGTGATGACAAACAAGGTACACAATGAATGAGTTTTCTTCCCTTAAGGACACTTTTCCTCTCTTTCCTTATCTACTGCTCTTGGAATGACTGGCTTCTAGAGCATATGCGGATAGTCATCAGTATAGAAATGCATTTGGATAGGTTAAGTAGTTCAAGTTGTTGTCATAAAACTTTAATTCATAAAGTGGTAGCAAGAGCTTGAGTATCCAAATTGCCCCCAACTCATTGGTTCTTTTTTCTCATTGGTCAATTATAGTTTGACCTGGGGCTGTTATGATACCTTATACTGGAATCTGGTCCTGAGTTAGGAAATGATTGGAAATGGGAAGAGTTGAGGGTTTAATATCTTGTGTTGGCAGATGTGATCTGAGATCAATATAAAAGCTCCTTTGTGCATAGGTTTTATCCATGAGAAAGTTCTCTTTTGGACACGACTCCTGTCCCAGTGCTTTATCTGTTTCTCAGTGACTTTGTGGGTATGGGGATGTGACTTGGAACCCAGCCACAGTTTGCCTAACTTCCTGGGCAGCTGAGAAGCCACGCAACAGTGTTTCATGTTAGAGCTACCATCAGGCGCAGGGATGAGCTGGCCTGCAATATCTAGGTGCGTAGGAAGGCTCCTCTCCTCCAACCCCTGTACTTTGTATAATGCTTTCGTAAGCTGCTAGGCCCTTTCTCACAGACTGTTTTATTCTGTCCTTGCAAAACTGTGAGGACTAAAATTGTCACCTAAAATTTGGAGACAAGTAAACTAAACTAAAGTTCAGGCAATGTGAATCATTTGCTGTACAAAAAAAGAAAAAAAAACTGGCATAAAAACCAAGATTTTCTAAGTCCGAAGCCAGTATGCCATCTGTTTTCCGAGTTTGAGTCCCTGCACACGAATGAGAGAAGCTTATCTGAAGTGAAGCCGTTTGTTTTTATTGTTGAGACCTTCCATTGATGCGTATTTGCATAGGGGTTAAACATGAAAAATACGTTTTTCATTAGCAACAATAATTCCTTGCTTTCTATTTAAATACTTGCTCAGCTGGAACTAGACATTGTGTAGCCCCATGTACCCTGATCATGGCCCTAACCGATGGAGCTTCACCTTGACTGCACAGTGGAAACCCTGTGCTAGATACAAAAGTGCTGAGGCCTGGTTTTCCACCCCCAGACAGTCTCGTGTCCTTGATCTGGTTGTCAGGAATTGAAGAGAGGGAATTCCTGTACTTCCTGGTAATACTCCTGCTAACCACTAGAGGCCCTCTGGAAAGTTGAAAAATACCCATGCATCTTTACTCTGTAGGAAGAGAATCTATTTTCATATTCCAAGAGGTCTTTATTGTTTTAGTAAATGCTATAGCAATTTCTAGAGGTTTTCCAGACCTGTTTTTGTGATGACTATGAATTCTTCGTTTCAGTGTAACATGCATCAGAAATAAAATTTTATAGATTCTTTTTGTTCTTTTTTTCTTCTTTTGTCTTTATTGTTCCTGAAAAATGGAACAAAACACCTCTAGCTTTGAAAAGTACTCTCACTGAAGCCTTACCAAAGGATGTGCCTGAGGATCCAGGTAGGAGAAAACCATTTTAATATGCTTCCTATGTAATTATTTCCAATTTATAAAATGACAGTTTTGTGAGAAGATTGTACCTCTGTGGCAGGGTGTCTGTTTCCCTCTAAGTGTTTGTCTTGGGTCTCGTTATATGGAAATCTTTTGGCTTTCTACCCTTTCTCTCTTTTCCTGTATGAGAAGAGGGTGACTTCTAAATTACAAATGTAGCTCTCACTGAAAGGATCACTCATTTTGAATGGAGGGTGTGGTCACAAAGTACACAATTGAGAAGGCTCGGGCTGAGAGGATTTGGACAAGCCGCTGTGGCTTCTGTGTACAGTGTGAAATTGGTAAGGTAGATCAGGTAGAAACCCAGAGCTGATATTTTCCATATCCAAAGCAGAAACTCAAATACTGTAGTTTGCTTATATTTCACCACCAGGTAGGCAAGTATATGTGCTTATACATGGAGTAGACTCCAAGGAGAAAATAAAAGTTGTGTGGTCCATTTTCTTAGAGAGATGGAATTTGTGTAATTGTAGGAAATGGCCGGGTGTGTGTCCTCAGCTCTCTTGATGGAGCTGTTGTTGAAACAAGACGATCCCAGTTAAAACCCAGCTGGCTCCAGAAAACATTACTATTTGCAACTGTGGTTAGAGGACATGAAAGAAGTTGCTGCTTTCTCTTTCACTGTTATTTCTCTTGCCTATTGAATAACTATATCGTGTTTATTGTGATTAGCTAGCTGTCATCCTGGATTTATTTATTTAAAGTTGGAACAGCAGAATCAATATAACATTGAAGTTTATACTGTGATAAGATATTTCCCAAACACTAAATTCATTCAAGGTTTAAAAGAGAGAATAGGATGGAGAAAGGAAGGAGCAAGGGGTAGAAGGGAGGAAAGAAGAGGGAAAGGCATGGGGAAAGAGAGAGGGAGGGAGGATGAGAGAGAGAATGAATGAATGAATGAATGTGAGTATATGGAAGCTCCCCAGGTGATTGTGGTGTGCATCCTGTTTTGGGGACCATTACCTCTAGAAAGTGATGCTACAGAAGGAAAATTAAGATTGTAGATCAGGGGCTGGGGATTTAGCTCAGTGGTTAGAGTGCTTGCCTTACAAGCACAAGGCCCTGAGTTCAATCCTCAGCACCCCTGCCCCCTCAAAAAAGATTGTAGATCAATCATAATTCCAAAAATGCTGGGAATTCCTAAGCCTAATTTTGACTTTGAAACTTGCTTGAATTCATTTATCATAGGGGGAAATGCTCTATCCGTGTAGGCCAAATGCCCAAGGCCAGTTCTTTCTAGCACTAATTTCTGGTGCTACCATGGGTACTTCCCAGTTTTTGTATTTGAAAATTCACATTAAGATGTTGGTAAAAGCTTTTTAAATTTGGAGTGTTAAATGGATGCTTCTCCAATAGCCTTTGAGAATCCTAACTTTTCCTTTTTTTCCCTAGAGATTTTAGCATGAGATCAAGTCCTCTCTGGGGCATGAATTTTAGATCTCGTTTTTAACACTCCTTGACTAGGACTTGGCATCACCAAACAAAACCTAACAGGTGTGCCACGGTGCATGAAGTATATCTAAATTTGTCTCACATTGTACTTGGGAGCACGCTGTGTGTTTTCTGATTTGTTCTCTCACTGCTGCCCCTTTCTGGATTTGCTGGGATCCCTCATCTCAAAACATATTTAAAACACTCTTTCCTTGGACAAGTTTGGATTCCTTATGCGAGACACAGGAATGTCAAGGTGGTAATTCTGATTTTGGATGGCAGTTCATACCTCGGGGACAGTTTGCCTCAGGTCAGCTGTGGCCTTTGGTAGGGCTAATCTTTAGGCTGTGCTCTCTTCCCATTCTCATTTCCTGGAACGATGACATGCCTGGAATCTTCTAGGAAGTTGTCATTCTTCCCTCTCTCCAGCTAAATGAGAGGTTGTGATCCATCCATTGGCTTCTGCTCGAATTCACAACCCAGTGTGCCCTTGCCATTTCTGCAGATGGTAATACGCACAATCAGGCTTTCAGGGGCTTTGAGGCTGATGGAACAGTTAGCTAGAATAGTGTTGTCCAGCCTTTTCTAGTCTGAAACCTGGGGAGACCTGACACCTGCTTTGGCTGTATTTTTGCAGAGGGAAAGAGAAGTACTATCTCCCTGCTCTGCTCTCCAGAGTTGCTGCTAATAACAATGACAGTGAAGGTGATGTGCTGGTTGACAGATGAGGTGCTACTGTTATTAGGGAATGGGGACATTCCTTGTTAAGTATTTTTCCTTATAGCCTTACTCTTAATTGTTCCAAGTATGTGTTAGAGGAGTCTAAGAGATTTCTTCCCTGGTGTCTCATTGCAGTCTAATTTAATTAAACACACTGCACAGTGGTGATCTTTGTCTCAGTGTCTCTGGGCCATGCTGAGATGTTTTAGGCTGGTTTACCCTTACGATGTGGTCCTCAGACTGCTGTTGGTAGTTCTAAGGCCTGCTCTGTTGCCAGTGATCACCTCATGGTCTTACCACAGTAGAGCACTTTTCTCTTTCCATTACCTGCTCCCATCTTGACCTCCTTTGCTGTCGTGGGAGGAAGTAATTTAGAAACCAGATTTCTAAGACTGAACTATTAGGAGCCTTTATTTATGCACTGTATGATACGAAGTTTCAGTTATACAATGCATTCAGTTTTCTTAGTACTGTTGCCTTTTTATCTGTCCCCGTGAAAAAGAGGCTGCATTTTCATGGTCTTCACTCTGTAGGTGAAGAAACTGAAGTTCAGGGACAAAACAGCGAGTCAGTGTCATGGCCAGGAGGAGCACCTGGGCCTCAGGACTCCTGGCCTGGTCTCTGGTCCTGTTTCTCCACCACACACCCTCACCCTCACCCTATCTGTCTGTTTGTCTGTCTATCTCTCATTAGCAGGGTGAGCCCCTCCTTCCACACCCATCCTCACACCAGCTAATGACGGTTGGCAAAGGAACGAATGGTTATCGTGGTCTGCTTTGGGGAATAGTATTTGAACACGGCCAGGACTGCTAGCCACATATTACTTGAAAGCAGTGGGTCCCTGGTGAGAGGGAGGACACTGACCCAGTGGTGGTCAGCCTGTTCCAAGGCCCGTACCCAGCTCTGTGGTGAGTCTGGCCACATGCTGGTCCCCTGGCCCCAGGGTGGCTTCCTTGGCTGGTGTAGAGGCCCTGCTTAGACTGCCTTTCTTCACTGCTGGAGTTTGGGGGAGAGAAAACACTGTCTAGGTGTGGGTGTGTGATGTGGACAAGAAGGGACTCAGACTCCTTGGGTTTTCCATGCTGTGGGGCTGCGGCAGTACTTCACTTGTTTGCAGCTGAATGTGCCTGTGTTCTCGCTATAGCAAGCCCAGTGTTTAGATTGGGGAAATGCTGCTCCTCTGCAGCTGACTGTGGCTGAGGGGCTCTCTTGGTAGTTTGCTTTGTGTCTTGTTCACGTTTATGAGGATTTTCAGCTCCTCTTCTTGCCCTGCTGTTTAACCAAGGATTTTAATGATCATCATCAATCCAGCAGGCTCCTTCATACCAAGGAGGGCTTTTATGTTTGAGTAATGTAAAAGAGGATGGGATGATGTGATGAGATATTTTCTTTTGGCAGAATTTGTGAAAACAAATAAACAAATTACATCCTCCTTGTTCCTTATTACTAGCAGTCTTCCTATGAATTCATATGGCATTTAATGATGAAAAGTTTGCAATGTTTTCAAAACCTTAGCATAGCTACCGGTTTCTAAAGTTGTCTTTCATAGAGGATTGAAATAATAAGGGGATTGATGTTTTTATAAATGTTTCTAGTTACCGCCCACAATTTCTGGTGGGAAAGTGGGCTCCATGGTGTTGGTAGTAAGTTAGTTTATGACCTAAATTTGATGAAGAACAGTCATACGGTTGACAAAATATTTTAATGATTTCATTCCATAATATTTTCTGTCTGATTTGGTCACGGAAACATGGCATATGAATATTTCCTTATAAGAAAAGTTGCAGAGCCCCTGTTAACTTTGAGGAGCTTTGCTTTCTTGTAACCATGTGGCTGTGGTAGTGTATTTTGGAAAAATGTGTAGCTGGATTGAGTTCTTCCTAGCCTTCAGGGGAGTCTGGTTCCAAGTCTATTATTAGGCTATCATGACAGACTAAGAAGCCCTCTGGTGTGGATCCGTCATTATATAAAAAAATAAGCCCTTGAGAGAGTTGTCTTTTTATCCTGGAATATCTTTATTAATCAACTTAGATTTGAGAATGGCTTCGTAGAATAGTATCTGGCAAGGGGGAAAATATGCTGGATTTTCTTTCCTTTTAATTGTGCCTTTGGCTTTAAAAAATAAAATTAGGAAATGGTGAAAATGTGGAAGCCCTCAAGTTCTCCATTCGACAGCTCTACTTCACATTTACCTCTTGATGTGTTCTGTACTAGTCCAGGTGCTGCATATAACCCTGTTTAACTGCAGAAATGAAACCCAACCAAACAGCAATTAATCTTTGTTTCAGCAACTCCTAAGGATTCCAACAGTCTCAAAGCAAGACCAAGATCCAGGTAGTGTTTGTTTAATTTCTGCTTTAATGTCCTTTGTCCCCTCTCCCTGCCTAGAAATAAAAGCCCCGAACTCAAACCATGATCTCTTTTGTCTTTAGATTTGAAGATAAAAGTATGGGCCCACTTCACTCATTGTGAGTGACCTTGTCTGAATACACAGTCATGCTGGGGAGCCTCTTAGTCTCTGACCATTAGTTCTAGAATGTAGTGGCTGATGCTCTCTGGCCCCCTGATGGGAAGTGGGTTGTGTGCAATGAACCATTTGGGGCAGGATGGTAACTAATAGGGGGCCATAGTTTTGGAAAGATAGAAATATTGTTAAAAGGTAACTAACAATGGAGATTTGCTATTGTGACAGGTGAACATCAAGAAGTAGGAAGTCTGGGGAATAAAATCTAGACTAGGGAAACATGCTTTTGATTTCAAGCAGGCGCAAAGCTTCAGGTAAGCAGTGCTTGTAGTCCCTTTGAGTTTGTATTAGCAACTCTTCTCTGCTTCACATTTTTAAAATAGTCAGTGGAAGAGAATGAATAAGGCAGAGCTGTGGAAGATGTGAGACTCAGAAGACAGGAGTGAAGGAGGAGCACAGAAACACTAACAGAGTTTATCCATCAAAGAGGAAAAATAATATTGGGTCTGCTTCTCAGCAGTGTGTGTTTTCTGCATTTTGCTTTGGCTGTTTGTGACTTTTTTCTTCCTTTAGCTACTAGACACATTCCTGGAAAAGTGAATTTAAACCTGATTGTATTTTATATGCTTATACTACCTACATTTAGGAAAATCTCATCTTATTGTAAATCAAACAGTTAGCACTTAGTTTATCTTTTATGTCTGCATGTTCTAAATTGAGGTTTTGTTTCCATTTTTATAGAGGTAACATATATCTGCATTTGTATTTTTAAAAAGAATTTTTTCAGTGGAAAGAAAAGAGTATAGTAACTCTGTGGTCACTACATGTAGTCATTCTTCTTTAAAGGATGAATAGATTTTGGGGGGAGTTTTTTGAGACACTGTGTATTTTTCTCTATGTAGTTCAACTGGTCTTGAACTTACTACATAGCCCAGGCTGTCTTTGAACTTGAGGCGATCCTCCTACCGTAAACTCCCAAGTGCTTGGATTAGAGGCATCTGTTACTGTGATTTTGTTTTTAACAAATTAATCTGTACTAGTTGTGAGATATGGAAATGGTAATATTTATCTAATTTCATAGCAGGAAAAACCCCTGAATAGCATAAATCTGCTTATGTATTCTATATTAACCATAAATTGAACTTAGCTTCTGCTGACTTTTTTCCTCTCTCAAAGTGAGTGAAATTATAAAATCCCATAGGTACATACTCCATTATTAATGTGTCTGGCTACATTTTATATATTATTCCTTCAGAGATTGGCCTTGTGGTCTAGTTTTGATGATTTTATTTTCACTATTTCCAACTGGGTTATTATTGAGACCAAGAGAATCAAATCATTTTTATTATCCCTTTTAAAATAATAAAGATTTGTGGAAATGTAAGGGAAAGAGGGAAAACCACCATTGTAATATTACTATGTCTATCATTTTTGTCAGTGCTCTGAATACTTACATTTTAACTGGTTGCAGCCGTGGTTATACAATCTCATTTATTTGATATTCAGTACTTTTCCATATGACAGTATAAATATACAGATTATATATGGAAATGAAATGGAAATAAGGTACGTGATACAGGATAGTATGTTAATGTGCATGTGTATGTACATGTGTGTGCACACACATTATTTCTACGTGCACATTATTCTTTCTCAGGGGGAAGATGTCACCAAAGCTGTAAGTGGCATAGAAAGTTCTTTTGGTTTCTAGCTGGGGTCTCTAATTTCCCTTTTAAATCAAGAGTTCCCATTTCAAAACTTTGTTGTCTTTTCATATCAATTCCCTCTGATTCTGGTTGAAAGTGTTAGAGCAGTCTTCCCTGCTAGTTCCTGCCTGTCTTGCCAGTTATGTTACAGGGACCACCCAAAAACGTGTCACACAACATTATTGCAGCGTTACTAAAGATTACAGCCTTGCAAGACAGGCAGAACCCTTAACTACCACAAAGAAACCTTGAGAAACTTAGGAAAGTAAAAACTTGCTCTGTCAAAAACAGCTCTGCCAGGAACTGAAGGGGCTTAATATCCACTGATAGACTGTAATTTCCTAAGTGCCATTCTAATAGCTAAATTCAAAGAAAAGTTTAGTGAGGTTAATTTGTCTCTCGGTCACAGCTCTGACTCACAGGTCATTCTCTGCCAGCCGAGAAGCTGAAGAGAAGAGACATACAGTTCCAGCTCTTTCATTCTTCCATAAGCATTATGTTCGGAACATGTCTTGTAGACCTGTTCCTAAGCAATAGGCCAATGTAGAGAGTTCAGTTAATTTAGAAAATTAGTCTCTAGCAAATGTTCTAGCTATTATTGCCAGAGGACTTGTTTTCTGGCTCATAGGCAGTAGAAGAACATTTTCAAAACAAAATTTACAGAGACTGAAGTTTGAATTGAACCTATATAACTTTCTAGCTACATGACCGTCAGTTATTTAGTTCTTTTTTCTTTAAATGCCATTATTGGAATTAGAATCACAGAAGTTGCCTAGTTAGCTGTGCCTTGCTACACTTAAGGGAAGGTTAATATGAGGTTTTTGCTTTGAAAATTTCCCCAAACCCTTATTTCTTAGGGCAAGAGAAGCGAAATCCCCATCCTGATTGATGTATGTTTTTCCTTCCTAAATTTCATTTGTGGCATATTCTTTTGAATATTTGATTGTCAGTCTTAGCTTATCTGTCCCAATTCCTTATGTGCTTGTCATTACATTTGCAAATAAACTGCGGAAAAATTCTGCAGTCAGTTAATACCATGAAGCCCACCTGTTAAAGCATGGAAGTACCTAAGCTGAAGGGCTTACGTGTTGTTCTTATTAACAATTCTTTTTTTTTTTTTTGGTGCTGGGAATCGAACTCAGGGCCTTGTGCTTGCAAGGCAAGCACTCTAATCACTGAGCTAAATTCCTAGCCCCTTATTAACAATTCTAAGAGAAGCTGATTTGAGCTTACACAGAACTTTTGGGAGGGGGTAAATTAGGTCTATGGTATAATAAGAGCAAAGAATTTAAAAAGACTGCAATTCATGGTTGGATTCGGACAATTATTGTATATAGTGGCATCTAAGGGATAGTAGACTTTATGACTGCTTTTGGCAGGTCATCAGTCCTTTGCAGTCACTTTGACTTTGTGCGTGCTTTCTGTTTCAGCCCAACTTCAGGGAGTAAAGCTTTGCTATTTCCCTTTTCTTTCTCTTCTGACCTTCCCTTATTTTGCTGCAGATCTTACTCTAGCACCTCCATAGAAGAGGCTATGAAAAGGGGCGAGGACCCTCCCACCCCGCCACCACGGCCACAGAAAACCCATTCCAGAGCCTCCTCCTTGGATCTGAATAAAGTCTTCCAGCCCAGTGTGCCAGGTGAAGTCCTCCTTTGCCCCCTAAGCCTTTTCCTTTCCTGTCAGAGCCAGCCACAAGAGGCCTTAGTGAGTCTGGGGAAGACGCAGACATGGCCATTTCCCATCACAAGGTCTTCATGTTGCTGTGGTGTTCTTGTTCAGGAAAACAGTCTTGGGTAGATATATAGCACATGGGTCTGGAGCCTTTGTTTATGCTTGCTGTGGATCAAGAATTATGAAATTCTCTACCAAGAGGATAAACATGGTTCCTACCTGGCACCCCATTGTGTGCTTGGCTGG
This sequence comes from Hystrix cristata, assembly GCA_004026905.1. Classification (NCBI taxonomy): domain Eukaryota; kingdom Metazoa; phylum Chordata; class Mammalia; order Rodentia; family Hystricidae; genus Hystrix; species Hystrix cristata. Next base: position 71,989 of record PVJO010001209.1, read on the forward strand.
GGTCTTGCTCTCTGCATCATGGTGATTTGTAAACAAGATCACTGTCTGTCATTTCCTCAGGTGCTTGTGTGGTTCTTCTGTGCGTGATCTCCGTGATCAGTGCCTGGCCGGAACCTTCTCCTGCAGTTTTTCCTTATGGAGAAGGTCCTGTGTGCCATAGGATTGAATGCAAAGGGGCCTTTAAATGTGATTGGTGGTTGGGTGGTTGGTAGAGGGGGCTAGGGCAAGGGGACCTTCGGGTGGGCTGCTCTGGGGATTCTGGAATGGGACTTTCTTGAGCTGCAGCTGTATAACCAGACTGGAGGTAGAGGAAGCCAGAGGTGCCTGTCTGCTCCCTGGCTTCCTGTGATGTGGGATATGTTCTCCATGCGAAGCTAAGGAGCAGAAGGTGAGAGACAAGCTTTAGCTTCAGTGCAGGTGACAGGATACAGTGCTATGCAAGGCTCTATTTTTGGAGCAGCAAGGGCTTTTCCACTGACTCATATAGGCAAGCTATAAATACAATGATTTCCTGAAACTTTTTTATATTTATGTGCATTTTAAATCAAGCCAGCCTCAGATGCTAGTGATTTGCGGATTATTATCTTTTCTACTAAAGCAAGAAGGCTCTCCTTGGCTCACACAACAGCATGACCTCTGTGTCTGGGCAAAGCTCAGCATATTTTATTTGGTCTAATAAAGTACTCTCCTCACAATAAAGTTATAGGTTGTTTTTTAATATATTAGAATCTGGAATGCTCTATGAGATTTGATTCTCTGCAATGAGTTCATCAGACAAAAATTTCTCGTGAATTTCCCCCTGTACTTTGATCCAGATTCTGGCGTAATTTCTTAGTAACTGGTATTGAGGGTGAGAGTAGCCACGGATGATGATGCTATAAAAATTTCACATCGCTGGCAGATTATGACCTAGTAGATTTTTATATGGATGCAGAAAGATTAAAACAACCTGGACAGCTGTCTCAGTACCTTTCCCTTGCAAAGTGAATGTGCACACGTCTTTCAGGCTACGCAACCCTGCAAGGAGGTGCCAGCTGTGTTTGAGAATTGACGTGGTGTGGCTTTTATAACATTGCATCATGGGGTGGAAAAGACAAAATGGGATTTGGTGCTCAGCTCAGCTGCTTTTTACCTATTTGATTTTCAGCAAATGGCTTAATCTTTCTGTACTTCAGATTTTAAATCTATAAAATAGGGCCAGTATTCCATGGACTAGTACAGTTTTGGTGAGGTTATAAACAATACAAATATCATCGCCCTGTTTGGCCCGTAGACCTCAGTATACATCTGAGGCTTCTTGTGGGCTGCGAATACCAGCCAGGGATTTAATGCCCCCCGGGGCAACCTTTGGCTGGCGAGGCTAAAACCCACTACTCCCTGGTCCCCCAGAGGACAACTCTGTGGTTCTTTCTAGATGGTTATTCAGAAAGCTTGTAGAAGGACTGAACCCCAGTTGCTTGCTATAGTACCGCAGTCAGTTTCCTTTGACATCTCCAGTGATGATAAGACTACGTTGAAAAGCATTTTAGTGTGATAAATGCCCCTGTGAGGACTCTTCTGTATGTCCAGATAAATCCAAGATGTGGGTAAAGAATAGCTGACCAGGTGACATCTGTATTCATGGCCTAATTTTATTGTGTTTATTGTTTATTGTGTAATAAACTTTTGTTGAGTAGTTCATATGCATCACATGAAGAATAGAATATTTCTTCTGCAGTGTGAAAAGCAGGTGTATCATTGCATTTACTTAATTTCCATTTAGTTAACTCTCACAAGAAAGTACAAGAGTCTATTTAGATTATATTGAATTTTAGTATATTACATATTGCTGGAAATTATTAAAATTGTGACAGATGAGAAATGTGCACAATAAAGTCCAAACCTACCAGAAGAGTGCACCTATGAGAACCATGGTGTACACTTAGTAATCTGTTTGTTGCTCTTGCTTTTATGTATTGCTTTAGGTAAACAGGTTCCCGCTATGCTTGGTGTTCTGTATCCCGATCTTTCCAGTTACCCACCTTTCTACTTCCTAGTAGATAACTGAATCATTCCTTTTGATGGCTGCATGCTGTGGGTATCCTGTAATTGCTTATGTATTGATGGCGATTTCTCTCCCTCTCCCTGTCTCCTTCTATTCCCCATGCTTTCCTCTGAAGCTCACCCATGACCTCCAGACCACCCCACCTGCTCTTTTTGTTCCTTTGTTGTTACCCTTGTAAGCATCTCTCCCCTCCTGTGTCCTCCTCACATCCTTCTGTTTCTCCTTTCTGCTCTCCTCTCTTTTCCCCTTCCTTCTCTGCTTCTCTTTTTGTCTCACCTTCCCCTAGTAGGCATAACCCTCCCTTTGCCAGGCCCCTCCACAACTCCACTGAGCTTGCTCTTAAGGTATAAACAAGGCACAAGTTATCAGTGACTTCATATCCATAACTTTGTTTCCTCCTATAATTGTTTTCTTGCAGTAAGTCATATTTGTTGGAATTATGGGGGCAAAGTCTATAGATGTCAAAAGTGTAAATGTATGTTGGCAAACTGTGCTGCAGAAAGCCTATCTGCGTTGGTCACATGGACAGCTCTATCTTACAGATTTCCTTATGTGTCATTCTTGTGAGAGCTACTTGTTCCCTTTTAAAATCCATTAGGATTTAAAAATTAAGTAGGATTATGAGATTCCTGCCCCATATCCAAACTTTTGGGTCTGCACGCACAGCCAACCAAGGTTTCAGTTTGGCAGTCTTGTTTTTGTAAGTAAAAGTTAAAAATTTCGATAAATTGAGATATAATCATATACTATAAAATTTATCCCTTTAAAAAGTATACAATTCAGTGACTTTTTGTATATTCATTGTGTTATATCATCAACACTATCTAATTTCAGAACATTTTCATCACACCCAAAAGAAGATTGTTTTGGTTGTTCTGGTTCTTTCGCATTTCCATATGAAATGTAGCATCAACTTGTGGTATGTGTTCACCACTGTGTCTGACTCTTTTTGATGCTTTCTAAATGGATTTTTAAAAAATTTCATTTTTGCCATCTTCACTGCTGCTGTATGGAAATACACTTGGTTTTTGTATATTGATCTTGTGTCTTGTAACCTGGTTGAACTTGTCTATTAGTTATCTGGACATCCTTATTTTTCATTTAGATAATGAGGTTGGGAGTGTACTCATTATTAGACTTCTAACAGTTTAACTAATCCTGTTTTACTGATGCAGAAATTGAGGTTCAAAATTTAGTTCACTCAAGGTCATGCAGCTGGTAGCTTTTTAGAATTAGGGTTTAAACTCATGCAGTCTGATGCTAGAGCCCACGTGCTGTACCCTCAGGAGGGGGCAAATATTTCTCTTCTGTCTACTCCACTTACTTCTCTAAACTCATCTATTTGATTAGATATTTAGTAGGCATGGTTTGTTCAGCTTCCCGTGCTGGAGGTCGAGTTCTTAGTATAGAGCAGGAGACATTATGCTGTTATTTGTCTTGGTTATAGGCCTCACCCTGCTTCACCAGCCCACTCAGGACCAGGACTCAGCTGTAGATTGGGGCAGTTGCCTACCACTGAGGTCATTTGGTTTTGAAGGTCAAGGAATACCTTCTAGCTTTTTGGACTTAGGTCCTTGCTTTCAGGCCTGATCTCGTTTGTGGTGGTGGTGGTGGGGTCTATCCTTAGGATAAACACAGTCAGCATTTGTATTGACATAGCACTAAGGGTTCTCTGAGCTTTTCGGTAGCTGAGAGGTAAAAGATGTTGGTTGTAGTTTTGGATTCTGTGGCTTGAGGTTTGAAGTCTACAAGTTCATTTAAACATCAAGAAGTATATTTGGGTATTGGCCTAGATGAACATTTTCAGAGATAAGAATATAGTCTGGGTTATTTCCAAGCCTGTTTGTGCCATATTCAGCATGAACCTGTAGATATACAGCAGCCTCTGCCTTTGCAACATGTGATTATAGTGTGCTGTCTGCCCTTGGCTTCTTTTTGCCTTTTCTTGTTCCTGTCTCTATTTAGAGGATTTTTTCTTTCCCACTAAGTTCTATGAAAATTTCTATACTAGCAAAATGCTATGGTTTGTTCCTATAGAAGGTGAAGCCTGGAGAATGTTTAAAAGGCTTGCCATGATAAGGGTGTTTTAGTTACTTTTCTTGTTGCTGACACAAAATACCCAGCACCCACAGTTAACGGAGGAAAGGTTTATTTAGCTTACAGTTTGTAGAGGTTTCAGTCTATAATTGGCTGGATCCAAGGCAGGCTGGCCTGGCAGACAGGCATCGCAGAGGAGAAATAGTATATGATAACAGGCAGAAGGTAGCAAATCAAGCAAGGGACCTTAGCAGCTTGTTTCTGCCCCTTATATCTTATCCAGGCTGCCGGGATTACAGCAGTACCAAACCAATCCCAGCATCACACACTCTAGATTCAGCCATTTCTGAAAAAGCCCCACCTATGACTGCACAAGGCTTCAGGGGGACATCCAGGCACAAACCATAACATAAGGGTGCAGCCATTCCTGCTGTTGGGCAGGGGTGCATCTTCTTATTTCCACCTTCTGGTTTTATAGCTCTTCCTGCCTGGGTGTGTGCTTTAACCACTTAACAGTTTAACCTGAGTATCACCCGGGCAGTGCATTTGTTTACATACTGACTATCCCAAGTGTCGCTCAAGCGGGTGTTATTTCAACTAGTTGATTCTTGTATTGAATAAATTTATTAAAATTGTCATTTTTATATTTCCTGTTATATTATCCTATAAAAATTAATGAACAAAATGTGCAATTTTTGGTCATTTTGTATTTAAATAATTGGACTGGTAAGTGGTTAAGGTGGGAATGTATAGGAGGAATAGGACTAGAATCTCTGGAAGATGTATTAGGAAATATTACAATGACCTTTCCTTTGAAAATGTTTATAAAACTCATTTAAGTAATAGACAAATGCTTATGTATAAAATTAAACATTGACTTTATTCCCACTGAACCCTGTGCCCTCACCAGGGAATGTCTCCTTTATACATTTTTTAGTGCACTTGAATGTATTTGTATATCTTTGAAATCAGTGTCCTTTTTTTTTGTCTCTAAGATAACTAGCACCACAATATGCAAGTTTTTTCATGCTATGTTGTTTCTTGGAGATATATCTATGTCAATTACTCATAATTTTATCATGTATATTATATACACTGAATGCTAAAAACTGTATTTTGGAAATTTTCAAATGTAGATAACTACCTCACCATATTATTTTGATATTTGATAGGTCTTACATAATTTCATTATATGTATGTATCAAATAAAGATTTTAAAAGAACTTAACCACAGTACCTTTGACGTACATGTCAAAATTAACAATAGTTCTGGAGATTTAGTGCAGTGGTTAGAGTGCTTGCCTTGTAAGCACAAAGCCTTGAGTTCAATCCCTAGCACCAAAAAAGACTAAAACAACAACAACAACAACAGCAAAAACAAATGAGAAAAACAATAGTTCTTTAATATCATCTAATACCTAGTCAGTATTCAGGCTCCCTGAATTGTTTAAAGTATGTTTTTCTGTGATGGCTCGTTCAAATCAGGATTCCAACAAGGGCTATATATACATTGTGCTTGTCTCTTTTAATTGATAGATTCCCCCATGAATCTTTTTTTTTCCTCTTTGAAGTTAATTCATTCACTCATTCATTTATAAGAAAAACCATCCATCCCATAGACTTTTCCTCTTTCTGTATTCGGCTGATTGTCTTTCCATCTCCTGTATTTCCTATAAACTAGAATGAGGTCTAGGTTTGATTAGAGTCAGATTAGCTGTTTGACAAGAATACTTTCTAGTGATGCTGTGTAGTTCTTGCTACATCACATTAGGAGAGTCCTGGCATTTAATACCTTTTTTGTGTTGTTTGCTTGAGTAGTGAGTGCATGTAGTATTAGCTGATCCATGTGTTATGATGATGATCCACAGAAACCTTTCAAGCAATGGCTTTATCAGCTACTGATCATCATTGCCTACATCCAGTGATGTGTTGCTAAATGTTTAACAACCAGCCATTTCCTAATTTTCATGGCATAAACACTTCTGCCATAGCTGATTTCATTCCTAATGATGTGTCACTGAATGGGAAGCTGGGAACAGATCACGTAGTCAGCTCTCAAAAGCTGGTGTGAGCTGTTTCCAACAAACTGCTGCTTAGATGCATTCTTTCACTGGTAGTTACAAAATGGTAATATTCCATTTTATTTCTTTGAGCTTTATTAAATTAGACTGTGGTTCTTGTAACTACTTTCCTATTGTGGGACATTTAGTATGTGGCTACTATAAAGCTTGTGAGTTGAAGGAGGCCATAAAGCAATAATTCTCAGTTTATCAGTAAATTGCTTATAGTATCTGAGCTTACAGAATTATATGAAAGCTAAGATAAACTTCAGTGATGGTGATAAGAAAAATGTATTTTTCATTCCACCAATATTTAATAAACATTTACTGGATACTTGGCACTATGGAAAATTCCAAGAGGACTACAGATATGGCTCCAGACTCTGATAATCAGTATCACAGTGACATGTCATTGTGAGAAGGATGCTGAGCATGGGTAGTTTGTAATTCAGATGATCAGTGAATGTGTGGGGAGGAATTGTATAGGGCTATTGATCTTAAACTTTGGAGAATAGGTAGATTTTTGGAGTCAAATTCTATTGATTTCTCTTTGACACCTGCCTTGGTGAATTTTTAAAATGTGACATATTTCTTGTTACTAATTGCCTGGGAGGTTACTGTAGTCAGCTCTAATCTGGTGTGCTTGCTTTATTCTTTCTTTCATAGGGTAATAGGATTAATTCTCTTCATGCATAGCAACAAGGTCACCTCCTTACTCAAAAACCTTCAGGGCCTGTTACGTAAACACCAGATTCCTGGTAGAACTGATTCTAAAGCCATTGGAATACATGGACTCAGTAAAGGACACAGTTATCATGGCCTGGCATTCCTAGGAAGGAAGTGGATAATGGAATAGTCAAGTCTGCTGACTGGCCAAGAAAAATGGAGACTGGGAGAAAGGCATTTGTAAGGAAATCTTAGAATAGTCCCATTGGAGTAGGAGGGTTAATCCAGATTGTGAAGGTTGTACAGTGAGCAAGGGACTGTGGTGTGGAGTAACTGTGGTCACAAACATTTTGAAATGTTTAAGAATTAGAGTTGGTCTGACTGTATGTCACATTTTTTAAAAACTCATAGTACAAAAGAGACAGTTCCAAGATGAGAGCCTCTTTTTCCAGGTTGACCCTCTTCCTGCCTGCCCCCCCCATCAATCACTCAGGTATAATGAAAATGTCACCTGGAAAAAAGATGTTTCCTTCTTTAATTTTTAGTATGATTTATCTTAAAACACACAGACATAATATAAGTAGTGACTTTAACCAATCAAAGGAGTTGAATAGTAAAATGTAATATGAGAAATGAAACCAGAGATATATCCCTAACCGAGATTAAATCTCCTGCTTTTTTTTTCTGTGCTGGGTGTGGAACCGAGAGCCTTGCATATGCTAAGCCAATGCTCTACCACTGAGCTCTATTCCCACCCTAATCTTACGCACCTTCGTCACTTAACTCTGCCCTTATCTCCATCTGGTAAAAGGAGTTATTGGTACACACTGGTAAATAATTTCTAAAATCATAGTGTCAGTGCTAAAAGAGAATGTAAGTGTCATTTAGAACACATTTTGTTTATCCATTTTTCAATATGATAGACATGTGAGTTGTTTCTTCTTTTTGCCTACTATAAATAATACTGCCATGAACATTTGCATAAAATCTTTGTGTGAACATATGTTTTCATTTCCCTTGGCTAGATACCTAGGAATGGAATTGTTGGATGTATGGCAAATTTATGTTTACCTTTCAAAGAAACAGTCAAACCATTTTTAAAAATTTTTTTTTTTATGAGTACATGTTTGCAGTACATAGTGATTACATTCATTGTGGGGAATTGGTACAAGTAGATAACGTCTCATTTCTTATTTTCCCTTTCCCCTGCCTCCTCTTTTTATATATTTATTTAGTAGGGCCTTATCAAGTTAATTGTGATAAATACAGATTAACAGCCAGACTCACAGGCCAAAAAACATATAAAACATGTAAGATAATTAAACGAAATCAAGGCATACCTTTAGATACATTGTTCATGCTGGATTGCAATAACCTTTCCCTCTCTTTTTTCCTATTGTCTATCCTTTATTTTGCACTGTATTTATATATTGGGTTTCTCATATAAGAGAAACCATGCAATATTTAAGCTTGTGTGTCTGATTTACTTCACTTAATATTATGGTCTCAAGGTGTATCCATTTTCCTACAAGTGATTTGAATTTATCCTTTATGGTAGAGTAGTACTCCATTGTGTATAAATACCACACTTTGTTTATCTATTCATCCGCTGATGGATATATAGGGTGCTTCCAAGATTTAGCTATTATGAATTGTGCTGCTATAAACAAGGGTATGCATGTATCACTATGATATGATGTCTTTAACTCAGGAAGATACCTAAAAGGGGAATAGCTGAGTCAAGTGGAACCTTTAGTTTTAATTTTTTGATGAATCTCCATACTGATTGCCATAGTGGTTGTACCAGTTTACACTCCTACCTACAATGCAGAAGGTTCCCTTTACCTCACAGCCTCGCCAACATTTGTTGTTTGTTGGTTCCTTGGTGATAGCCTTTCTTTCTGGAGTGTGGTGCAATCTCAGTGTTGTTTTAATTTGCGTTTCTCTAGCAGCCAGCAATGTTGAACTTTTTTTTTTCATGTATTTATTGACTTCTTCATTTGAGAAGTGTCTGTTCATTTCAGATGCCCATTTTTTATTGGGTCTTTAATTTGGGGGAGGTCTAATTATTTTTAGTTCTTTGTGTATTCTAGATATTAGTCCTTTGTCTGAGGAGTAGCTGGAAAAATGTTTCCCATTCTGTAGGTTGTCCCTTCACTCTGTTGGTGATTTTCTTTGCTGTGCAGAAGCTTTTTAATTTGGTGCGATCCCAGTTTTGATTCTTGGTATTCATTTGCAACTGGAATTCTGTTCAAGAGGTCTTTGCCTACACCAATTTTGTCTATTTTGTCCTCCAGCAGATGAAGTGTTTCTGTTTTAGTATTTCGATCTTTGATCCATTTAGTTTTAGTTTCGTGCATGATGAGGGCTGTGGGTCTAGTTTGGCATGTGGATAGGTAGTTTTCCCAGCCCCTTTTGGTACAGAGGCCAAGTATTTGGTGAAAGTATCTGGCCCCTGCGACAAAGATAAGGTGGGTGAGTGTGCCTGCAGTTGTTTTTGCATCTTCTGTTCTGTTGCATTCATCTGCAAGTCTGTTTTGTGGCCAGTAGCATGCTGTATTTCTTTTCTTTTTTTTAAATCACTGTAGCTTTGTAGTATAACTTCAAGTCCAGGATTGAGATGCCCTCTGCCTTGCCCTTGTTGTCCAGAATTGGCTTTTGATTTTTAGATCTCTTCTGGTTCTGTATTAATTTTAGGATTGTTTTCTCTAGTTCTGTGAAGAATGCTATTGGTATTTTTTATTGGGATTGTGTTAAATCTGTATAACAGTTTTGGAAGTATGGCCATTTTGACTATATTGGTTCTACCTATACAGCAACAGGGGATATCTTTCCATTTTGAGATGTCTTCTTCGATTTCCTTTTTCAGAGTATTGTAGTTTTCATTGTACAGGTCTTTCATTTCCTTGGTTAGGTTAATTCTTAAGTATTTTGTTTTTCTGGATGCTATTGTGAAAGGTATTGTATCCTTAATTTCTCTCAGGGAGCCTGTTATTGGTATACAGGAACACTATTGGATTTTGAGTGTTGATTTTGTATCCTGCTATGCTACTGAATTTGTTTATTAATTCTAGTACTCTTTTGGTGAAGTTCTTGATGTCTTCTATGTAGAGAATCATGTCATCTGAAAATAATAATTTAACTTCTTCCTTTCCTATTTATATCCTTTTATTTCTTTCTTTCTCTTGCGTAGTTGTTCTGGCTAATGTTTTGAGAACTATATTCAACTTGAGTGGTGATAGTGGATTCCTTGTCTTTTTCCTGATTTTAGAGGCAAGGTTTTCAGCTTCTCTCTATTTAGTATGATGTTGGCCATTTGTTTGTCATAGATAGCTTTTATCAGATTGAGATAAAGACCTTCTGTCCCTATCTTTTTCAGGGCTTTTTTAAAAGCTGTGAATGAATGTTGAATTTTGTCAAATGTTTTTTCAGAGTCTATTGAGGTGATCATGAGATTTTCATCCTTGCTTCTGTGTATGTGATGTATTACATTCATTGATTTGCATATGTTGAACCATCTTTACATCCCTGGGATGTAGCGTACTTTGCTGTATTCTGTTTGCCAGTGTCTTATTGAGGATTTTTACATCTATGTTAATTAAAGAGATTGGCCTATAGTTGTCTTTTTTGATTGGGTCCTTTCCTGGTTTTGAATCAGGGTAATGCTTGCTTCCAGGAATGACTTTGAGAGTACTGCTTCATTTTCAATTTCATAAAAGAGTTTGAAGACTGTTGGCATTAGATCTTTTCAAAAGTTCTTGTAAATTTTGTTAGCGAATCAGTTGGGGCTTGAACTTTTCTTAGTTGGTAGTTTTAAAAATTACTTCTTTAATTTCATTGCCTGATACTGAATTATTCAGGATTTTTATATATTCTTGGTTCAGCTTTGGTAGTTTATATGCATCTAAGAATCTATCCAAGTCTTCTGAATTTTCCATTTTATTGGAGTATAGGTTCTCAAAGTAGCTACCAATAATCTTCTGGACTTGAGCAGAATCTCTTGTGATTTCACCTTTTTCATTTCTTATTGCATGGATTTGGATCTTTTCTTTCCTTATTTTGGTGAGATTGGCTATGAGTTTGTCTGTTTATTCTTTCAAAGAACCAACTCTTTGATTCCTTGATCCTTTGTATTTTTTTTTTTAGTCTCAATTTCATTAATTCTGCTTGATCTTTATAATTTCCTTCCTTGTATTAGCTTTGGGTTTGGGTTGTTCTTGTTTTTCTAGGACCTTGAGGTACATCATTAGGTTATTTATTTCAGCTTTCTGTGTTTTTCTGATGTGAGAATTCACCATTATAAAATTCCCTCTTAAGACTGCTTTCATTGTGTCCCATAGATTCGTATGTCGTACTGACATTGATTGTAGGAACTGTTCCATTTCTTCTTTAATTTCTTCTGTGACCCATTGATTATTCAAGAGAGTATTGTTTTAGTTCCATATGTTTACATAGTTTCTGTGGTTTTTTTTGCCATTGATTTCTAGTTTTCATTGCACTATGATCTGATAGTATGCATGGGATAATTTCAGTTCTTTTGCATTTACTTAAGCACACTTTATGGATTAGTGTGTGGTCTTTTTTGGAGAAAGTCCCATGGGCTGCTGAGAAGAATGTGTATTCCGTTGTTGGACAGAACAATCTGTAGGTATCTGTTAAGTCCATTTGTTTGAAGTTTTGGTTTAACTCTAATACTTTTTAATGTTAATTTTTTGTCTGGTTGATCAGTCCATTTGTGACAGTGGGGTATTGAGGTCCCCCATTACAACTGTATTGGTGTTTATCTGATTTTTCATGTCCATAGTGTTTCTTTTATGAATTTGTGTGTGTCGGTATTTGGTGCATATATGCTTATAATTATTGTCTTTTCTTGTTGAATTGTTCCCTTAACTTGTGCATAATGACGTTTCTTGTCTCTTCTGATCAATCTTGGCTTGAAATCCACTTTGTCTGCAATTAGGATTAGCTATGCCTGCTTTTTTCTAGGTTCTCATTGCATGGACTATTGTTTTCCATCCTTTGATTTTTAATGTGTGAGTTTCTTTTCAAATTAATTGTGTTTCTTGTATACTGCATGCCATTGGGTTTTGTTTCTTGATCCATTCTGCCAATCTGTGTCTTTTAATTGGGGAATTGAGACCATTCCCATTGAGAGTTATTACAGAGAGGTATTGACTTATTCATGTTATTGCATTATTTTCCTTTTGCTGATTTCCTTATTTTTTATTGTTTTGCTTAGCTGCTTATCCTGCTAGGTGTATTCATTCTTTTTGACTTATTGGCATTGTTGGCTTCATTGTGCCTTTTTAGAATATTCTTGAGAATTTTTTGTAATCCTGGTTAGGTGGTCATGAATTTCTTGAGGTGCTCTTTTTCACAGAAATACCTTATTTATCCATCAATTTTGAAGGAAAGTTTTACAGGCTATGTAAGTCAGGGCTGGAAGTTGTTATCTTTTAGAGATCGAAACACTTAAATCCTCCTGGTCTTTAAGGTTTGTGGTGAGAAGTCTGCTGTAATTCTGATGGGTTGGCCTTTATATGTGATTTGTTGCCTTTTCTACTGCCTTTTAAGATTTTTGTCTCTGTGATATACTTTTGGAAGTTTGAGTACAATGTGATGCAGAGAGGCTCTCTTCTGGTTGTGGCTATTTCGTGTTCTACATGCATTCTTTATTTGTATGTTTATTTCTTTCCCTATAATTGGGAAGTTTTCTGCAATTATTTCTGTGAACAGGTTTTTTATGCCATTTATGTCATCTTCTGATTTTTCACTTATTCCAGTTTATCTTAGATTAGTCTTCTTTGCAGCATCTAGCAGTTGTTGGGTCCATGTTTCATGGTTGCTTTTAATGTGCCTTTGAGCAGTTGCTCTGTGAAGGCATCGTTGTCTTCTAGTTCTGATTCTGTCCTCACATTGACTGTATCTACTGCCCATACTTTCAGTAGCATTTTTAATTTCCTGTATTTCTTATTTAAACCTTCTCTTGGACTCTAATTCTTTGCTAAGCTGGTTATTCATGCTTTGTATCATTTTATTTTAGCTCATCTAGCTGTTTATAAGTGTCTTCTGAAAGCTCTTAAATACTTTGGTTATTAGTTCTATTATATGTTTAGTTATATCTTCTGTGATCCCATTGAATACCTCTTTGATCTGCTTTCTAAACTCCTCTGTTATCATTTTGAGTAATTTAGGAGTGTGGCTTAAGTTGAGAGTTTGGGGAAGTGTTTTTTGGCCTTGTCTTCTCATATTTTTATTCTTTTATTTGTTTATTTATTTTGCTCAAGTTTATGGACACTTATAGTGTAAAGACTTTGTTGTTAGTATAGAGATCTCTTTAGTTGTTTTTCGGTGATGTACTTTGAACATGACTAACTGTAGTCCTGTGTCTCAGCCCTAGAATCAGACCATCTTGGTTAATTTGGGAGGGGAGGATGCAGTGTAATTAGTCCAATAACTGAGTTCTCTGGAAATGGCATTGTTAATATCACAAAGGTAATGTGAATGTTGGCTTACAGAGAAATAGTAACAATTATGTGACCCCAGTAATATCAAGTGATTCAGCTACAGTAGTATTGTCAATGACAAATTTGATATTAACATACCCTAAGAATCAATTACGTACCACCCTTAACCCTAGAGAAGAAATCCACAATTATGGTGTAAACATTAAGACAATCTAGGTCTTGACTTACAGTTAATATGTATCAAATACAACAGCTATATCTCTGCTAATGGTAGAAAAGAATTTAACAGTAATTTTACAGCATTAGGTATCAAGAGATTAACAAAGCTTTGTGGTTATACTGTTATAGGGTTTGGGAATAGGGGAATGCAAGAGAAAAACTTTGAAACCTTGCACTCTTATGTTATGAGAATGAGGAGAAAGAAGCATTACACATTATTCTATTGGGGAGTGGAAGTATGTTTATAGAATTAGGTAAAGGTAAGAGAAAAAACTTGTAAGAAATTTGAGATAAAAAGAGAAAAAAGAAAGAAATTATATAGGGAGTAAAAATGAGAAATAAATTAAAGGGAGAAAAATTAAAAGGGAGAGGGGGAAAAATAAAGAAAAAAGAAGTAAGGGCAACAGATAAGAAGCAAGGAAGAAGGACAAAGAAAAATTCCTAAGCCCTAATAAACCAGTGAAGAAAAGAAAGTAGGAAGAAAAAAAAAAGAAAAAACAAAACTAAAAACTGAAAACCATACACATATTCACAAAAACCAAGAACAAAAAAACCCCAACCAAACCAAAGCAAACCAAACCAAAGCAACAAAAAGAAATTTCTCTCTGATTTTGAACATGTGGTTTTCTTCCAAGAACTGCAGTTCTGGTGTAGTGGCCAAGTCAAGATGTGTCTCTTTTGTGCTGCTTTGATAAAGAAGGCAGTCAGACTCCAGATCAATGCTGGATGCAGTCAGTCCCCAGCAGGCTGCAGGATTAAGGTAGGGCACCAAGGCCTTGACTTCCAAATCCAGAGCAATTCAGGCTGAGCCTGGCCTCTGGCTGTAGGGGCGGGGCCTTTGTCTTTTAGCTCAAAGCCCTCAGGAGATTTCTTTCCAACCTGACTGCAGCTCCCTGACCATGGCTGTCTCCTATGGCTGTCTCTCACCCAGTCAAAGTGGGAACATAACACTAGGTGCCCTGAAATGAAGCTGTCCAGTGGCTGCTCTGAGTCCCGGGTTCAAACAATCAGTCCTTCCCCAGAATGGCATGCAGCCAAGCACTCTTTCCAGGCGATATGGTGGGCATCTGGACTGGAGTCACTCATCAGCTATTGCCTGTGAAAGGAATCACGCAGGAGCAGAATCCTGCCCTCTCCCTGTAGCTCACAGCACCTGCTGGTCCATTCCACCATGGTGTTTCTCCCTGAAGCCCTCTGTAGTCTCCAGATTTCACTTTACCTTTGTAGATTCTGTCTTTGTAGATTCTGTCTCCCTTTCCTGCAAGCCATGAACCTGGAGCCAGGGAGAAAGTGCAGATTGTCTTTTTCCTCCTCAGCATTGTGTTCTGTCTCTTTGATCTGTCTGTAGGTTTTAATTTTCTTGGCAGATCCTACCTGGTTCCCAGGGATCCACTTCTCTCTTTTTTTTTCTTCTTCAAATTGTTATTTTCTAGTATCTGGATTCTGAATCTTGGAAAGGCTGAGTTGTTATTGCTTACCACTCTGTCATTTTGCCCATTTTCTAAAGTATTTGTACCATTTTTATTCCTACCAGTGATATATGAGGATTACTGTTTCTTTACATCCTCACTAACACTATTATCTTTTTGATTATAATAAACCTAGTGGGCGTGAAGTGGTATCTCATTGTGGTTTTGATTTTCATTTCCCTGATACATAATGATGTCGAACTTTTCATGTGTTAATTAATGACTCATATGTTCTTGGGATAGATGTTTACTATTTGCCCATGTAAAAAAAAATGGATGTTTGTCTTATTGTTGAGTTGTGCATTCTGGAGTCCTTTGTATATTATACATATAAATCTTTTATCAGACATATAGTTTGCAAATTTGTTTTCAGGCTATGACATCATTTTTTAATGGTATGTTTTGAAATACAGAAGTTTTGAATTTTTTTTTTTTGAGATAGGGTCTCAGTATATAGTTCAGGCTGGCTTTGAAATCACTGTGTAGCCCAGGCTGACCTTGAACTCTCAGCAATCCTCCTTCCTCAGTGTCCTTAATTTTGGTATTACAGGTGTACACCACCATGCCCAGCCTAGAAGTTGTGAATTTTGGTGAAGTGCTTTTTATCAATCTTTCTCTTTTTGGATCATGCTTTTAGTGTCATATCTAAGAAATCTTTACTTACTCCATGGTCTTGAAGATTTTCTCCATTTTCTTTTAAAGGTCTTTTAGTTTTAGCCCTTACATTCAGATCTCTAATCCATTTTGCTTTAATTTTGCATAAGGTGTGAGGTAAAGGTTGAAGCTCATTTCTTTATATTGTGGATACTCAATTTTCCCAGCACCATTTGTCAAAAAATCCTGTGCTTTTCCTATTGAATTGCTTTGGAACCTTTTTGAGAGTCACTTAACTATAAATGTAAGGGTTTAGTTTTGGACTCTCCATTCTATACTGTGGATCTACATGTGTATTCTTAAGCTAATACAACAATTGCGTATTTTTTTTTTAAGTTGGGAAATCATACGTAGTCTCTGAAGAGGTCGTCACGTGACTCAGAGCCTAAATGGCATATTTTTAGATAGTGTATGTAGCATATTATTTACTTGAGTCTGTGGTTGATAGCATGTCCAAGGAGCATCCCTTTAGTTCCTTGAGGTTGCAATACTTTCTTCCTTTGAGACTTTCTGACATGCTTATTCTTTGCATAGAGAGTCCCCCGTCTTTTTATTCCTCATGTCACTCCATGTTTCTCCTCTTTACCAGTGTTTATCCTGTAGGCTCAAAATCTGTTACTGGTCACTGCTCCCTAGTAGCCTTGTGACCTTGGCGATATAATTTTATTTCTGTAGGCTTTGACCTTCTTATCTGTGGAGTAAAAGAATTTAATCTCATTACCTTTCCAAATTCAGTCATTAATATCATCCTTGTTGAACATGACGTGTGTAAGTTTTTTTCTTTTAACTGCTGAAAAAATTGTTCTGCTCAACAGAGAATTTAGTAGGCTTGTATTTAGGTGGGATGATCAGGGAGTAGAGGCAGGTATTATTGGAATACATAGGTGTATATGACATGTATATGCATCACTGAGCAACTGGCGACGAACGGGTAGATATATGGTCATACATACTTTTGTGATTAGGAAGGTTAAACAACTTCTGTTACAAAGAAACTGCTATTTTATGAAGTTGCCAGAAGAATGGTCCTTACTGATGAAATTCTTGAAGCTTTGCATATGGCTTAAAAGTATAGGTCTCACTGGAAGGCTCCTTGCAACATTTTTCATTCTTTGAATGTTTTTTTCTTTGGCATTTGAATGCTTTTATATTCTTCATACAATATTCCTAGGTAGGGGGGATGGAAGCTTTTTGCCATAGCTGAAGTTATTCCAAGTTTTACTCCCCTGAAGAGTTGACTTTCTGTCCTTGAAGCTTTCAATTGCCACATCTGCTGCTTTATATCCACTCAGTAAGTTGGAACATATTTTCATTTAGTCATTTATTTGGGCCTTTCTAAAAATATGAAAGAAATTAGTAAATACTGTTATCTATGACTAATATTTTGCCTGGAAATTTCTAAGTATAATGAAGTAAGAGGATAAAAAAATGTTAGAGGTTAGCAATTAGGATGAAGATACCAAGAAGCTGAGATCCAGAGGATTAGTGCATGTCTTTCAATAAAATTAAGAAGTTATAGATAGGGAAAAGGAGGATAAAGAAGAAGGTTAAAAGAAAAGTAAAATGAAAGGGGAAAAAATGGAAAAGTGTAAATAAACTTGTTGCAAATAGAGAGGGGTGGGTGAATGGAAGGGAGGAGAGGGGAAGAGGGGGGAAAGCCAAGATACATCATGTACAGGTACAAAATAACCATGTTGATTATGATCATTATGTATATAATGTACCAATACATGTTCTTGGTAAAAATAAAAAAAATTAAAAAAAAAACCACATGAATTCCAAAAAAAAAAAAATTAAGAAATTACTTTAAATACTGGGAATTATTACCACATCTTCTGAATTTAGGATTAAATGGCAATTTTTTTTCTGAACTTTTTATTTTGGTTTTCAGGATTTGGTACTTGCCCCTGATTCAAACACAGATGCCCCCGGTTTTCTAGAGTTCTTTTTATGAAATTCTGACATATCAACTATTTTATCACTTTTACCTTTTCAAAGAAATCTAAACCTATTGTCTTCAATACCTCCTACGTAATTTTCATCATGATATCTCCCTACATTGCCATCCAAGAATTCCCTTCCTCTTTTAACCATATTGGATTTCTTTTATCCTATGTCCTGTGTCTTACTCTTTCACAGTTTGTTCTTTTATTTTAGTGGAGCACATTCTTTAGTAGCTTCCTTAGAAAGGTGTGTACCTGGAGCTTAATTTGAGATCCTGAAAATACCTAAAAGTATCCTTAATTATGCCTTCATGCAGGATGCCAGTTTGGATATATAATCATGAGTTGGAAACAAATTTTCTTTAGAATTTTTGATGGACTTGTTCTAATGAATTCTAATATCTAATGATACATTAAGATGTCTAAAAACTTTGGACTTCTAATTCTTTACATGTGGCCTGCCCTACTCTCCCATTGTCCATTGAAAACTTGTAAAATCTAATTCCAGTATTTTCTTGGTAAGGTGCCTTGTCATTTGTCTGTTTTCTTCCTTTGTCCTGGGTACTCAGTGAGCCATTTTAACTCAGGAAGTCAAATCCTTCTTTTCTGGGACGTTTTATTGAATCATTTAGTTGATTTTCTTTTGCTATTTTCTGTCTCTCTTTGTGAAACTTTTACTTGGATATTACCCTACTTTCTGGAAAATTTCTGCAGATTATTTTCGAAGCTTTCTATTGAGTTTTTTTCTTTCTGCTATGGTATTTTAAATTTCTAAATTCTCTTTTTTTATTTTCTGAGTATTCTTTTTTTTTCTCAATAGCATTATATTACATCATCTTTTCAAATAACATCTGTTGTTGAGACTTTCCCTGAAACTGTTTAAAGTTTCATCACTAAACCTCACCGCATTGTTCATCTTCTCTGGAGAACATAAGCTTCATAAGGGTGGATGTTTTTTCCTGTTTTTTCTTCCCCAGTGATATTTTTACACCTCAACTAATGCCTGGTACATAGTAGTGTTTAAGTGCTTTTGGAATAAACTGAATTATCATTCTGATGATAATATACATTTTATATAAGTACGGTGTGCTGATTGTAGCCCTGAGGCTTTGATCATAATATACGTTTTCAAGTTTTCCCCTAGCATAGGTCTAGTCTGTTTCTTTGCCCTCCTTGTTTTTATTGATATGTGCCTTAGGTTAGAACATTTTCTGTCATATCTGATGATAATATTTAATTATCTGCTTAAATTTAGGAATGAGAGAGAAGAAGCTGATTAGAGCATGTGAACAAAAGAATAGGACTTGCCAAATGTGGGCTTCATGGTAGAATGATCAGGCAGGGCCATCTTTTTGGAGATCCCTTATCATTGGTGTCATTAGATCACTCTTCTTGGCTGCTCCGATATTCTTCCAGTCTTTGGCTGGAATTGTCTGAGAGTAGAAGGGAAAGAGGGCTGGCAAAGTCTCAGTATCCAGACTGCATACATTTACTGAATCTTTTTTCAGTGAGCCCTCCATGGCTTCACTTAGGCCTAGAAAAAATACATTTAGCCTTTTACTGGAGTGGGAAACATGCCCAAACTCTACAGAATGTGGCAGGAAATCTTAGGATCTGACTGATCCTAAATTCCTTTGATCAGTCTTTTTTAAAATATGGGGATGGAATGTAATCCTATAGCTCTCCTGATTGTTGATCACTTACTATATTTGGAGTTATCAGGGAAATAGGAGTGAGGCATGGCCACTGCAGGCAGAGGATCTACAGAAACAGGACTCCTGAACCCCCCAAACAGTATGAAGTATACTTGGGACCAGACCCTGTAGGGTCTTGTCAAGATATGCCCTTCACCCGAGGGGTAGGAAATAGGATCCAGTATTCATTTCTTTACTTTGTTTTTTCCTTTTGACAGGGTCTCACTATGTAGCTCAGGCTGGCCTTGAACTCACTATGGAGCCCAGGCTGGCCTTGAACTCGAGGCAATCCTCCTGCCTCAGCTTCCCAAGTGCTGGGATTGCATGCATGCACCACCATGACTGGCACATTTCTTTACTTTTTAAGTAAAAATGAAAGAAAAAAATTTAGAAAAAGACCAAATAGAACTCTAGAAAAGAAAAAATTTTGTAATCGAAACTCAAAGACTGGATTGACAGGGCAATCAATGTTAGAAAATGATGCAGAACATAGCACAGTTAGACAAAGAACTTTTGAAGTAGTGAAAGGAAATGGTAGAAAGAAAATATTCAAAGAAACTGAGAGTTGATGAAAGTTAATGGGGCTATCCCATGGTTCAGAAATTCCAGTGAAGAACAAGATGAGGCAGTGCATGTGAAGACACAGGGTGAAGCTTGGTATTTCAGGCTACAAAACCAAAGAGAAGATCTTAAAAGTAATTAGATAGAAAAGAGGACACTAAAAATAATGATGTGACTACAGTAATAGAAGTAAAAGACAGTGAAATGCTGTCTTCAGGGTTCTGGGAGAAAATAGTGCTGTCAGTAACTGAGTTTGCTACAAAAAGACCCTTAATTTGGAAAATTGTAAAAGGATGCATTTAGGACAAAAGATAAATCATATAAGAAATTATAGTGGCAATTAGGCAGTTTTGAAGTACTCAATGATAGTATCACATATGAAAATTAATGAAATTTTAATAAACAGGTATGTAGAAGAAAATTTGTCATCCTAAATGCTTATATTATAAAAGGATATTATTTAAAATGTGGTATTTATACAGAATGGATTACTACTCTGCCATAAAGAAGGATAAACTTGAGTCCTTTGTAGGAAAATGGATGCACTTTGAGACCATAATGTTAAGTGAAGTAACTCAGGCGCATAAGCTTAAATATTACATGGTTTCTCTTATATGAAAAACTCAATATATATAAAGTATCAAGTAAAAGACAGATAATAGGAAAAAAAGAGAAAAAAAAGTATTGTAATCCAGTGCAGGCAATGTATCTAAAAGTGTACCTTGACTTAGTACAATTCTCTTATATGTTTTATATGTTCTTTGGCTTATTATCCTGATTTTCAATCTGTATGTATGATAATTGACTTCATAAGGTCTTATAAGGTAAATAAATGGATATGATGCTGGAAAAATAAAAGAGGGTGGAGGGCAGGGGAAAAAACTTGAAATGTGTTAATTACATATTACCAATTTCCTACAGTAAATATATTCATTATGTATTGCAAGCATGTACTAAAAAAAAGAAAAAAAAGAAAAGAAAAGTTAGAAGTTGGGCGTGGTGGCACACACTTTTAATCACAACACTGTGGAAAGCTGAGGCAAGAGGATAGCAAGTTTGAACCCAGCCTGGGCAACTTAGCAAATTAGTGAGATCCTGTCAAAAATGGCGGATGGGGTGGGGATGTACCTCAGTGCAAAGACTGTGTGTTCAAACTCCAGTACTGAAGAAAGAAGAAAGAGAGAGAGAGAGAGAGAGAGAGAGAGAGAAGAAGGAAGGAGGGAAGGAAGGACAAACTAGAAACAAATGAGCTAAGCAACCAATTTAAGGTAGGAAAAGAATAACAAGACAATCCCAAAGAACATAGATGGAAAGAGATTGATGAAACAGAAAGCGAACATATAATATGGAAGCTTAAAAAAGTTAAAAAGTTGATATTTTGGAAAAGAGCAATACAACTGATGCCTGCCAAATGAGATTAATGAAGGAAAGCTCGCATGATGACACAAACACCCTGAATAGTGCAAAAAGATGAGTACACATGCAGACGTTAAGATGATCATAAGTGGATAGGAAAACTGTCATACCAGTAACTGTGAGTGTTTAGACAAAAGGAACAAATATTCAGAAAAATACTGTTTAACAGAACTGACTTAAGAATTAGTCTGAATAGTCCTATAACAAAGAAATAGAATCATTACCAAAAAAATCTTATTTAAAGAAAATTCCAGGCCAGGCGGCTTTACTGGCAAGTGTTTAGCTGATATTTGAGAAAATTTTCTAACCTTTTTTTTTTTGTTCTTTTTGAAACAGGGTCTTGCTATGTAGTTCAGGCTGGCCTTGAACTCACTATGGAGCCCAGGCTGGCCTTGAACTCACGGCAATCCTCCTGCCTCAGTCTCTTGAATGCTGGGATTGCAGGTTTGAGCCACCATGCCCAGCTGAATTTTCTAATCTTATACAAGCTTTTCCAAAATATAAATAAGGGGAATATTTTCTAGCTGTGTGAAGCATAAGTGAAGACCATTTTAGAAAGGAAAACCACGATTATCAGTGTCACTCATGAATATAGTTGCAAAAATCTTAAACAAAATACTAGCAGATGTAAAAATTTCCAGCAGATAGAAAATCCAGAAGATATAAAAATTTTTCCAAGTTGAGACTATTACGGATCTATGAGGATGCTTTAATATTAGAAAATCCATAGTGTAATTTACCCTAGTAACGAATTACAAGGAAAAAATTGTACCATCTCAATGGATGGAGTTGTACCTTTCATTGAAATTCAGCACCAAATTATCCTGAAAAATCTCAAGAATAGGTGGGAAATTTCATAATCTATTAGAGGATAGCTGCAATAAACCTGTAGCAAATATCATAGTTTGTGGTAAACTTGTAAGTGTTTCCCTTTGAGGTCAAGAGAAGACAAATATGTCCATTTTCATCATTTTAATTTAACTTTATAGTAGATGTTTTAGGTAGGTATATAAGACCAGAAAAAAAATGGTAAAGGTACTGAAAAGAAGAAACGAAGCCGTTGTTAATATTTACGATGTATTTTTGGCTCCCACCCTCCTCTTAGAATTTGATGAAGAAAATAACCAGTACCAACTCGTAAAAGATTTAGAATGAACAGTGGACACATGCCTGTGACCCTATTTTGCTTAGTTGTGAAAAACTGAGGCAGAATTCCATTTTAGATGGTCTCAATCTTTCACCTCACTTTTCCTTCATATTTGGGGCAGTTTCTAATGAACCCAATAAATGGTGTTTATAGGTGATATAATTTTATCCAGAAGTATAATCAGAAATAGACCCACACCTTTTAAAAAATTGAACATTTATCCTTTTAAAAATTAAATAATAGTGAAAAAAAGGGCATAGTCAGACCTGAATCTAGATGTAGTTCTTGTTTCTAGTAATTCTCAAGGTAGTGAGTAGAGACATTCACAGGGCTCACCTTTATTTCGTCTTTCCACTCTTTGTTTCCTGGTTTTCTGGTGTTTTGAAGCCCCTTTTGTATATGTTTTGTTCTAGTATCTTGAAAACTGTTGTTTAATATGCTTTTCTGTTTGTTTTTGTTTGTTTCAAATGGGTAAGTAAATTGGCTCTACATTGCTCCATCTTGGCTGGAAGCAGAAGTCCATTTAATTACGTGGCTCATCATTTCTTGTGTAGTCTTCTTTTGTTAATAAAAGGTTGTTTTAATACACACTTTAGCCTGGTGCAATTGTTTGGCCTTTCCCTTTGACGCATGCTCAGATTTTGCCTGTTTGTTTTAAAAGTAACTGGTAATTTAAAGGCTCAATCTGTGAGGATCTATAGTGTAGGACCCAGCAATGGATAATTCCTGAAACTTTTCAGCATTCTCTTCTGCTACATACTTTGTTATTGATGGCTGTTGAACCCATGGAGTCTTGACCCACTGATGTATTTCATAAATGTTAATGAAAGACAGACTGAGAAGAATCCTGGACGGGCCCATATGGTTGTGTTACATCCATGTGCTGGTGCAGAGTGAACATCTCTGTGGCATTACTCTGAGTTACATTTGTGGAAAGCACTAAGTTCCATATTCCAGCTTGTTTAATCCAGCTAGGGCAGACCAATAGTGATTTGCAAAAACTTTCCTGTTCTTGGTACATTGTTATTATTTATTTTTTAGGCACAGAAAAATTGTCCAAATATTACCACACATATTACAGATTTGTGAATAGACTACAATAGACATGGTATTTTTCTAAGGGGTTCATGAATAGTGTGGTTTAACTTGGCAGGGTGTAATCCCGTTTCTTATGCGTGATTATGGATTTTATTTCTACTTCCATATCAGCTGTTTATTTTTATTGTTAAACTATAATTCAGATGTTCTTGGCTTAACTCAAATATTCTCTGTATCTCACAAAATAAAAAAAAAATGTTAGATGCAACTTTCCTTCAAAAGATCCTTCAAATGTGGCCAGACTGTTTTCGAAACAGGAGTTAGTTATCCCTGATAATAATGACCAGGGAGAAAAATTTGAGATCTTTGAAATAAATAAATCATTTCAGTGCATCACTTTTGGCCTCCTCTACTGCTGACAGACCTATTTGCAGGAGTACACACAGGCCCACTGAGCTGCTTCCTTTGGGTCGTGGGTCCTTCCTTTCAGTAGCCTGTGTACTGAGCTAATGAGTGGTAATGCTGAGAGCTAGGAACAATGAGAGATAAGACAGAGACTATGACTTTTGGCAAAGATTATTTGAAACTAAATAATTAACATCCAAATAATGAGGAATTGTTTGCTTTTCTCATACTGAGTTCTACTCTTTTGATCAAAAGGTGTCTTTTCCTTACCATTTTACCCTGTCTTAATCATAGCATAAATAAATATTTGGGGTTTGGGTAGGGTAAAATGAAACAGGGGTTAGAAAGAACATGCACCTTAAAAAAATAAGCCTTCAGAAAGATTTTAAAAACTTAAACACGTTAAATGCAACTCCCATTGCTGTTCCTACTTGAATACAGAGTTTTGGTTTTGTTTTGTCTCCTTTTCTGGGGGTAGTCTTTAACAATGTGTGTTTTTCTTTTCAGCTACTAAGTCAGGATTGTTACCTCCTCCACCTGCACTCCCTCCGAGACCTTGCCCATCACAGGTAGGAGACAGATGGGATTTCTGTCCGCTATTTGGTAGGCTAGTTGTGTTATTGTGCTTCTTTGCAAGAGTTGATTGCCACAGATCTGGTCTGTCAGATTCCCAAGATAATATCTGGATGAAGAAAGCAGTGCACAGTTTCATTTCTTCTCGGCTAGCCGGCCTCTCAGCTTCACGTGGAAGAAAGGTTCCTTAGTAAGCTACCAAGGAAACGTGTACTAGCTGATTTTGACTTCTGAGGGTTGCATGTGGTTTTATTTTTCTTTTTGACAGTAGTGGGGATTGAATCTATGGTGTTCACACTGAACTATATCCCAGCCCCCCAAACTTCTTTTATTTGAGACAGGGTCTTGCTAAGTTCTCGAGGCTGGGCTCAAACTTGCAATCCTTCTGCCTCAGCCTCTCAGAGTACTAGGATTACAAGTGTGAGCCATTGCGCCTGGCAGTGTGTGATTTTCATACAGAGAGAGGGTGTCTGTCCAGTTGGGATGGGAGACATGGTGGTTGTATATAGTACATGCAGTCTGGGTGACTATATTCACTAACATTTTAGGAGCTATGTTTGTTTCATATCAACTAAAAAGTAAATGGTCATCAACATGGGGACAGTGCTGTGGTCTGGGCCCATGGTGCTTTCTTTAGGGTGGTATTTGTTCTCTGAATGACAAGTTGAAACAGCAGGAGTGGGAGAGTGTGTCACCAAAATCAATTTCACTTGTAAATTATTTTTGCCTTATTTACATGTGCTACTATGGCCTTACTCATCAACACTTTTGTGCAGTTGAAAGTGAGAAGCAGCAAATGTGTGGAGTGTGGTTTAAAGTGCTACAGATTTTTCCTTTCCTTAATTGCTGCTGAAGAAACATTCTGTCTTTATTTATTTCTTTATTTATTTTTAAACTAAGAGAAGATGATTTATTTAAAGATGGTGAAAAGGGGAAAAGAGATGACAGATAGCTACTCAACAAGTAGGGAGCATTCAAAAGTGAGATACTCATGGATTCTTTCCTGTAGTCCCTTTTTTATTGAGTTTTTCCTCGTGTTGGCCCTTGTAATCTGATTGGCTCTTGGGCTTCTCTGTCACCTCTGCCTTGATTTCTCTTACCCTGTGATTTTTGTCTTTTGGCAGAGGGCAAGATTATGAGTGGCTGACTTAGGACCAGGCTATACAGATGAAAGGGTCAAATAAAGGGGGAGTCTGTGATTTTTATGTTAACCACAGTACCTGGAGCCTTCCTGAATTAGTTCCTTTGCCTTTGTCTCTAATTGTTGGAATCTAGCTGCCTTTATGCTTCTAACTATTGGATTATAGCTGTCTCTGCCCTTCGGAGTCTGGCTGTAGAAGTCAAAATTGTCTATTAATTTTTAATAATATCCAATGAGGCCTTTACCCTAACTTTTCTCTACCTGTGGGGACCCCTGTCCCTACATACCCCGCTGTGAGGCAACCATCCAACTGCTTTTGGAGAATCACACGAAGACTGATCTGGCTTCTTCAAGCTGAATGGGGTTGTAGTTGGTGAGCAGTAGATGGAAATTTTAAGCAGAGAAGTTTTGTCCAGTGAGCCTCAGAAGATGTCTGGCATCTTTACAGTGGGTTTTGTTGGTATGAGCACTTGAGGTTTGACAGCCTCTTTACCCACCTCTGGCTTCTCAAGGACATTTTGGATGGAAACTGGTATTTTCAAAGTGGACTATGCAACCTTGGAGCCATTGCAGAATGGTGCTGCTGTTCTTCATGTAGCCTGGCCTGGCCTGGATGGGAGAAGCATCCCTCCCACTTCTGGATTTTGCTCAGGGTGAGCTCTTAGGCAAAAGTTTGGAGGACGTCAGCTCTCTGAAAAGTCCTCCACAGCATAATATGCTGCATCGACACCACCGTGGAGGAAAAATGAAACTTTCTGTCTTTAAAGACCCTTTCTAACTTTGGCAGAAAATATAGGGGAATCTTTACATACAGTTGCAGTATCTGCTTCATTGCTCTGGGTGCTTCAGAGCAGTGTCTTTCCATGTGGTGCATCACAGGAGCGAGTCACTGAAGCCACTTTTAGTGTTTGCTTGTCCTTCTGTCAGACAGTTTGATGGTCTTTAGTACCCACTTGACCATGAGCTGCAGATACCATGAAGTATGGCTTCCTGCTTCAGTCTGAAGGGTACTAAACAGCTCAGTTCTTGACTTGCAGATATACAAGTGAGAACTTCTTTTCCAGAATCTGGCATTGGCTTTAAGAGATATTGATCAGTTAATATGTAATTATTGAGTTCCTGCTGTTTATCTAATGCCAAACCTTAGTCCACCCTGAGCCTTTCCTTGGTTATAATTTCTGCTCATTCAAGATTATTAGTTATGTTAACTGAGCATTGTGCTAACTGCTTTCAGTGCCTGATTTAATCTTCACAAAACCTTATGAAGTAGATACTAATATTATCCTATTTTTACAGGGAAGGAAATTAGAGTATGCAGGGGTTAAGCAAGTCACCAAGGTGGCATAGTTAGTAAATAGGTGGACCAAGCTTCCCAACTGAGTCTTTAGGCTTCTTCTCTTCCCATCACTGGAGTCTAAGTGTCGATATTTACGGCAGTAGAGAAGATCCACTGCACTTAGAACTGAGACATTTACTGTGTGAAAGGACCCAGATCAGTGGTGGCGAACCCATGGCACATATGTTATTGTGCTGTTCTTTTAAGACAAAAGATGTCAATGTATGTTTTTTTCTAAACTAAAGCCTCAGTATTCAGGTTTAATTGCATTGTTGGCACTTTGCGATAAATAAGTGGATTTTGGGTTGTAGTTTGGGCACTCATCTCTGAAAGGTTCACCATCATTATACCTAAATGGACCTAGATGCGTTGAGGCTCCTGGTTTGTAACAACAGCAAACTTGGACTCGATCATAACAAAATTAGCGGGCATTCCGGGGGGTGCTTATCTTCCAGCTGCTAGTTTCAAGCCTTGGTTTGAGAGCCACCTGGGTAAATGTGTGGAAGACCTGTCTCAAAGAGTTTTTGTAACCAACCTCCTTATCTTCCCCCTGTTGTGCAAACGACAATAGGTGCTTCCTAATCTGAAATATACTGCTGCTATCAGCTGTCCTCATCTGAGCTGCTTGAGGTGGGCTTCCTGCATGCTTTGGGCCTAATGACTGAGGATCTGACAGGGAGACTGGGAATTCTCAGGTCACTGTTAGTGAATGAGTCTTCTTTGTCTACCAGATTTCCTAGCACAGTGTAAACACTGAGCCCAGCACTCAGCCCAAGCCTCCAGTTCAGCTGCCTAACCGTGGGGATTTCAAACTACAGGAACAGATGTGTAGGAAATGTAGGCAGAAAATCACTAGGCCCTTTTCCTCCTCTTATTTTTCCCTTTTGTCTGTTTCAAGTGGGGCACATATATGAAGTCCTGGGTAGTAAACATGTGGTTATATTTAGACTCTGAGCCATGGAACACTCCTAATATCGATTCTAGGAGAATCTTACTAACTATCTGTATGGGACACCTACTGTATAGTCTTTCCCAAACTTGTGATGAAGCAGTCTCCGGGAGATACAGAGTTCTGGGGTTAGATTGGCCTTTACCCTCTCTGTGAGATTCATAGTTCATATGAACCCGCTAAGGGCTGCCCTATAGCAAAATAAAAGGAAACCTGCTCAATATTGCTAAATGTGACAATTTTGTAGCTTGTATGACCATTCATGTTTTTATTTATAAAATGCCTACTAATATCCTGAGGGTTTAGTGGTTTGGAAGCACTATGAGAACACTAGCTTTAAGGTATTGCTAAGAATGTTTCTAAATCAGTCTCATGTGTCACCTCATTTCTACATTGTGTGATTAAAGTTAAATTTTATGTTATACCAGTAGTTTTCTCTAGAACAGTTGAAAATGAAAGTTTACTGCACATTAGCTTGGGATTTCACATTGTTCCATTTCCTTCTTTGCTTTTCTGTTCCTCGTTGCTTATTCTCTCGTGAGGTTACCTCTACCAGCTCACAGCAAATTTGATTACAGAGCACTTCAACACTCCGGTTTTCCTTTAGCTCAGTTAATTTTTTTAAATGTTCCTTGCTGTATATGGACCATCACCCTGACTTTGGAAATATACCTGTGTCTGTATCTACAGACATCTTTAATGGGGCGAAGGTTACAGTACCATCACCAGGAGCCCTAGGGAGAAATTGTCCCAGGAAACCTGGGACAATTAAAGTCATTACATTTATTAGTAGATCTGGAAGAGAATTAAAATTGAGTTTATGGATTATTTTTGGATTTAAAATTTTCATATTATTTAACTTGATAAATCAGAAAGACTAGGTTGTAATAAACAAGAAAGTGTTCCCTACAAAGGAACGCTATTTTAAAAACTATGTGGCCAGTCAACAGTGATATGTTTTCAAATTCTAAGTATGTCAGATAAATGAGCTTGTTCATTTGCGTATGTATCTACATACAACAAAAGTATGTATACTTTTATCAAGTGAGAGAGATGAGGTATAGGTTTCCAGCATAAAATGCATTTTAGCTGGCTCCTACTTATACTAAGCACTGCTGTGATATGAACATCTGGATTAAGTTATACAAATGGTGCCCCAAAGTTAGGAAAAGGAATAAATTTTTAAAAAGTGTCTTTTGTTTTTCATATTGTAGGTAAGTTCAAGAAAGACCAAACGAATATATTAAAAAATCAAATGATTCAGGTTCCATATTTTCCTGTGGGAAGACTAGAAACCAGGCCTTGGTCTTCTGACTCAGTTCAGAAGAGTCATTTTTTTTAAAAAAAGACTGATTCATTACATACAAAACCAGAAAGTAGAGTAAGTAAATGGTTTCATATGGAGCAGTGTTAAAGTGAGAATTAAACTTATTAGCTCACTGTGTGCACATAAATTGAGTAAAATGCCATCTACAGAGTTTGTGTTTGTCTTGTAGTTCAGTTCTCTGCCAAGGGACTCTTTGGTACTTCCATAGCTAACCTCCTTTAATAGCATTGATCTCATGCCAAATTTCTATAATAATTGTGACAGAGCCATGGCTTTAGTATAATTATATTTAAGAATGAAAAGAACTTGAGAGTACAAAGTATTTTAAGTTTTATATTAGCACCACCTCTGATGAACTGGGGCTTCCTCTGGACTCACGTGCTCAAAATTTTCCTATTTGTAACACTAGTTGCTCACCTTTTCATGGCAAGTGCTCCTCGCTAACAATGCTTATGAGCACTACAAAGCACTGTGGAAGAAGCATCTTATTATACCTTTAAGCTTAGAGAGACTGAGGAGGTTCATGAAATGGGTGAGATGCCCAGTAAAATGAGACAAAACAAGAGAATCTTTCTTTTTAGAGGGCTGAGGGGCACAAAGCTTCACTGTATAGTACAGACCAAATGCAAGGAACTGACATGCAGGAGGTCCTGGTATGTTTGAGAAACTACTGGAGATTTGGAAGGCCAGAATTCTGGGAAGAGAGTTTGAGTGTTCTGGAGGTGGCATGGAGGAACAAGTGGTCTCCTCATCTCTACACCTGGTGGTACCAGAGCTACAGGGGGGACGACAAATAGTCCCCCAAGGGAGTTCCATCTGGGGTGCAGCCTAGTTGCCCTTAGTTAGCCTAGTTGTTCGCACCCTTGGCTGCACAGTGGAATCACCTGAGGGAGCTTTAAACCTGTGGAGGCCCAGAAATTTTGAGATGAGTTGGTGAGGCCTGGCCATTGGGAGCTTTAAAAACCTGCCTACATGATGGTAAAGTGTAGCCAGAGTTCAGAAGCACCGAATTAAGGCAGGAGAAGAGGATGTTCAGAAAAGAGGTTGAGAATATCAGGGGTTTTGTTGATGCCATGCCCTAAGTTCTTACAAGGCCTAGTGGAAGTGGACAGGTGAGAAGCAGGAGATCAGTTTGTGGATGTACCCAGACCCTGTGGGGACAGGAACCCAGATCATGAGGAATTGTGTGATGACTGATATAAACAGGGAGAGAGGGCCTGCAGGAAGGACTAGTCACTGTGCACCTCAGGACATGTATGTACTCTGATGAGAGATGAACCGTTGACACAGATGGCCCCAAAAGGCGACTGGACTCACTGTGGTCCACTCAGTGCATCTCTCATCTGACTTTGCCGTCTGGCTAGAATCAGGGCCTGAGTGCCATACTGAGCTTAGTCAGAATATATTGGGCATGCTACTGTTTTCCAAAGCCAAATTTCTTAGGCACAACTTTTTATAAAATACCACCTTTTATTTTATTTGGGAAGAATGTAGCTTAAATTCAAATGACAGTTTGTAGGCCCTGAGCTGCTTCTGAAATATTTGATGCCCTATTTTTAAAAAATAGCCTCTCCTTTTAATTAATATCCTATCGTTTTTAGTATTTTTTCCATACTTAATGTACAGTTGATGATACAAAATAGTAAATTCTTCTGGGAGAAAATTAAGAGTTGCAGAGCATGCTGTCTCTCTTGGGAAATTCCTAATGATTATGTAGGTCTCTTAGAGAGTTATCTAATCCTTTTTTATTTTTATTTTTTTTTAAACTTTATTTTAATGGTACATTTTCAGTATACATATTGATAACATTCATCATTGGGGATTTGTACCTGTATCTAATCCTTTTTTAAAATATAACTTTGATTAAGGTATATCATATACAGTGAATCAATTTTTAACACATGCTAAATCTATTTCTAAGAGAATAAAATCAAGTTGTTATGTCATTGGCAACTTTCAGACATCTATAAGAAAACAAGAAACAGTCTTTAAAATAAACAGTATAGAAATGTCACTACTGAGACTTCATGGCATTTTTTTTCTTTATAAAATTAAAACTCAGTGGGCACATATCAAATACTGTGAGATCTTTACTATAATGTATTCAGATAACCTCATATAATGTAAAGGAGGCATTGAATTATGTTGCCAGTGTAGATGAAACATTTCTATGAGCTTGCAAACGGAATACAGTATCTTAACTTTTACTCATCAAAATATAAACTTAATATGTATCAAGAGGTATTTTTCTATTTATACATATACTAGAAATCCAGAAATTATTTTGAAGTGAATTTACAAATGTATATTGCTGAAGGTGCTACTTCCATTTTTTTGCAAAGTGTTACCATTTTGTCTTACAAAGTGTGCTGTAGATTAGCTGAAAATCACAGTATGTTAATGAGTATTTCAGTGGTTGAGAAGATATAAACCAAGGATTTATCTTCATCTATGGTGATGAAAGAATATACTGAAAGCTAGAAAACACTCTGCTGTCTATCTGTGGTCTTATTCTTAGCATTACTACTCTGTAGTTCTATGACCTCATGGGCCCTGAATAAATGAGACCCATGGACCTATTGCTCTTTCTACAAAATAAGATTCCACAAGATGAATCCTTCTGGTGCTAAGGTCTTCATTCAGTGTTGTACACCTCTGCTCAAGAAAAATCTTACTGAAAATACAGATGAAACATCATATAAAACACAAGGGACAGGATGGCTTAGGCCAGCTTTCCCTGGTTGCCCCTGCCAAGTTCAGTTGAAACCCTGGACATGACATGACAGAAAGAGGACTACTGTCTACTGTTACACAGTTGGAAGTACACCGGTAAGTAATTTCGAGACATTTAAATCGTTATTTTGCTGAGGAAATTATGTCATTTTTTCTTTTAAAAGCATTCTCTTATAATTACGGATTGGGGAAGAGGAAAAACTGCCCTCTGGTATAATGACTAGAACAAAAAAATCATTCAAAGCTTCGCTAGAATGAAATGACCTTTGGAAGCTACTTTAAATTTTTTTAATTTAATGAAAAAATAAAATGAAATTTCATAATAAAACAATGAGGGAATAACAATAGTTATTACACTGTGTTATTTTCAAAGTAGTTACTCAGAGTACAAGACATAAACCAAAAAGATTCTATTAAAAAAATAAGCAGATAATAACACAGATCTTTCTTTTAGAGATCATGCTTTCAAAAGCTGGGGTAAGAGCAGGTGTGGTGGTGTATAGCTGTTTTTCCAGCTACTCAGGGGGCTGAGGCAAGAGACTTGCAAATTCAAGGCTGGGCTGGGCAGTTTAGCAAGCCCCTGCCTGAAAATAAAATTTAAAAAGGGCTGGGACATGTTTCTCAGTGGAAAAGCCAAATGCAGGGCCCTGGGTTGAATTCAAAGTACTGGAAAAAATTAGGTTAACACATATAACATTGTATAATGACATAGTTGAGATGACTCTAGTAATTGTGAGGTTCAAATAAACAATTTACTGTCATCTAGTAGTTGTTTCATCCATGTTCTCTGGATAGTAACCTCTTACTGCTTTCACTCTTAAACGGTAGTTTTACTGTGTACAAAATTCTAGACTGAAGGTTCTTTTCCCTCAGCATTTTGGATACTTTAACTTCCATGTTTTCTGGCATTTATTGCTGCTGCTGCTGCTGCTGCTGCTGCGGCTGTTGAGGGGTATATTGTCAATCCATTTTTGGTTTTTTTGGAGCAGCTATGTTTTTAGGGTGGCTTTTAAAATTTTATTTTTGATCTGTGTGACTGTCACTGCTGTGTCTAGGCATAGATTGAAATATATTTATTCCAGGTGACATGTGGTATACATTTTCCATCTAGAAAATTGCATGTTTAATTTTAGAACATTCCTAAGTCATATCTCTGTGGAGTTTTTGTCTCTACTTATTTTTCTACTTTCTTCTTGAACTTCAATGGGCTATATTTTTCTATGTCAATACATTTTTTATGTCTAGTAATGGCTCTTTTATCTTTTTATGTTGTGATCATTCAGGGCTGACCCAGGACGAAATTTTCATCTTCCAAATCAATAATTCTCTTCATAACTGTGTATAGTCTACATGTTTTCTGTTTTGTTTTTAAACTGTTACTATTTTTTGATTGTAGATTTTATAATTCATTCTTTTATCAACCTGTTCTTGTTTCACTTTTCCCTATTTTTTTATATATTCCTCGGCTTTGAGAATTCTAACTATACTTATGTATTTTTAAGTTATTTTTGACTTTTTCTGTTTTCACTTTTATTAGGAGTCAATTTATTTATTTATTTATTTATTGGTAGTTCTTAATGTTAGGTTTTCTCTTCGGTGCTTTTTCTTGAAGTTGGTTTTGCAGGCTTATTTTGAAACGGAGCTTAAATTTCATTCTTAGTTCTTTGAGCTCTTTGCTTTCTATCAGTTCAGTGGCTATCTCTACCAGCTGCACTCAAAAACCACAACACCCATAACTTTTGGTCTTTTACTTGAGGTATAGTACATCCATCTGGTGTGGATGTCAGAATTCTCAAAGATAGCATGACATAATAGCTAAGCCCAGGACCTGGCTGTGATGTTATGCACATGCTCCTTGACTTACAGTGGGGTTGTAACTCAATAAACCCACTGTAAATTGAAAATTTTATAAGTCCGCAATACATTTCATGCACCCAGCCTACTAAACATTATAACTTAGCCCAGCCCACCTTAAATGTGTTCAGAATATTTATAGTAGCCTACACTTGGGCAAAATTACCTAACACAAAACCTGTTTTATATTAAAGTGTTGAATATTTCATGTAATTTATTGAATGGTGTACTGAAAATGAAAAACAGAATGGTTGTATGGGGTACGGCTTTACACCCTCACACAGTTGAAGAATCATAAATTGAACTATTGTAAGTCAGGAACTGTCCCTATATGCTTCCAGTTCTTTTCCTAACTTGACAGCCCTGAGCACTTTCACAGGCTTCATCCTGGTTTTTCAGTTTTAAATGTAGCAGTGTACACTACCTTAGTCTGGCCTCAGGAATGATCCTGGTACCAGTTCCTGCCTCATATAGGACATATTATTCCCTGTTATTTAGCTGTATATGATCTCTGAGCTACCTCTCCCTACTTCTAAATTCTTGGCCTGGACTACTGCTCAGGAGCCTTATCTTGCCTCTGAGTCTTTTTAATTTTAATGCTTTCGTGTTTATGCTTTCACATCAATTATTGCATGTCTTTTTATGGAGGAAGATGATGAGATCCAGAGGTTAGAAGTGAGCTATTTGGAGTCTCAACAGCTAGTAAGTGACAGAGCTTGCTCTTGTAGAAGAGGAGAGCTAGAAAAGGTTTCTAGGGAAGTGCTAGGAATTTAATGATGAATGTTTAGAGAGAGAAAAAACACATGTCATAAAAATTAGCTATAGATCTTTTAAGAAAAAGTTGATGAGAATTTCCAGTCTCTGTGCTCAATTTTCTGAATGTGAAATCTTTCCTATATTAATCTAAAATGCTTATTTTTAAAGTGCTTTCCCTAGGGCAGCCTTAAATTCATCTTGCCAGACACAGCCTTTGGTTTAGGTCTGAGGTATATATTTTTTGTAACAAAGACCAAGTGTAGCCTTTATTTTGTCTTCACAAAAGGAACAAAAAGAAAACTTTTGCATAACACATAATTGTTTTATGAATTTGAATATTGATTTTAAAGGTATACAAATCAGACTTACCGTGATTTTTCGTTTATTTTACTCATTTATGAAACAGAGTGCTTATGTGCCAGAAGCTGTTCTAAATGCTGTACAAATACTGTCATTCAGTCCTCATCACAGTCATGCGCAATAGGCACTACTACTATGCTCATTTTACAGATAAGTAAAGCAAGGTACAGAGAACTTCAGGAACTTTCCCAAGGTCATGATTCTAACCCTGTTGTCTAACCTGAGTATCAGCTCCTACTGTAATGGTATGCTATGAATCTGTGTCTCAGAATTATTTTCTTAGCAACCAAACTGACACATTATCTTTGTTAGGGATATATTTTATTTTATGAAGCATTTTAATAAATTAGCTTTACCCCACTACTAGTGACTTATTTTCTTTCTTAGATTTCCCCCTCATTATATTATGCTCGTGGTATTGCTGGGTTGTATAAAGTTTACTTTGTTGGCATCATCTCTCTAATCAGTCCATTGGTTGTTAATGGAATATGCTTACTGTAGGCCCACACTTTGCTGAGAAATCTGGGAGCTCAAAGATTGTGATATGATCCTTATCCTATAGCTCCTGCATGTTTCCTCACCCTCCAAAGGCAGTCATACCTGACACTGTCCATTCTGGGGTCTGTCATGGTCCAAGTCCAAGTCTCTTCTGGGACCCAAGGCAAACTCAGCTGTGGATCTCTGTAAGAATCTAAAATAAGCTATATAATCTCAAGGTACAATGGTACAGGATAAACATTCTCATTCCAAAAGGGAGGAGTAGGAGGATAGAAAAGAATCAGACCAAAGCAAGACTGAAACTCAGCAGGGTGAACATTAAGTCTTGTAATAGCATATCTGGCATCTGGGTAGTGAGATTTGAGTTTCAGAAGGCTTGGGCCCCACTCTTATGGTCTGGCTGG
Source organism: Hystrix cristata (assembly GCA_004026905.1). Classification (NCBI taxonomy): domain Eukaryota; kingdom Metazoa; phylum Chordata; class Mammalia; order Rodentia; family Hystricidae; genus Hystrix; species Hystrix cristata. The sequence goes on from PVJO010001209.1 coordinate 107,740, forward strand.
TTGCAGTTCATATAGCCTCTCTCTTGGGCTGACTCTACTCTCAGGCTGCATCTTTCTTCAGTAGACTTCCCATGTTTCTGGCATCTCTGACTTCCTGGGGCTTCCACTGTACCTGTGGCTTCATTCCCATAGCTTCACAAACTGTCCTCTCAGGGGCTCTTTGCCCAGCCTCCCTAGCCTTCCTTTGAAATCTGGGTAGAAGCCTTCCTCACTCCACAAGTCTTATATTCTGCATTCCAGTAAAACCAGCACAACATGGATGAAACCAAGGACCATGGCTGTAGCAGCCTCTGAGTGCCTGGATGACTGAGCACAGTGAAATGAATCCTGGGGAACTAATTCCATAGGAGACCCTTCTCGAGCAGGTCGCCTAGGGGCTCTCTTCTCAAATGAAAAGTTTACAATTTTACACCCTTGAGGTGGTGATAGATGAGGTCTTGGTGATTCGTGAGATACCCTCAAGTCCTCTTTCTTCTTGTCCTCATACAAAATACTTGGTTTCTTTTTAATGATGCTAAATCTTTTTAGCAGCAACACCTCCTTTCCCCCAACTTTACTCATGATTTCTTCAGGGCCAGAATTTAAGTTTTTTAGATTTTTATGCTCTACCTTTTGTACGTAATTCTTGTTATAAATCTGACTAAAAGCAGCAAGCAGTACCTTATGCCACAGCCTGAATGTTGGGCTTTCTTGAAATGTTAGTCTGCCACTGTTAGTCTCAGTCTCCTGCAAAGTCTCAGGACATTAGCAAAATATAGACAAATTTTCTGCTGAAGTGTAACATACTACATGGCCTGTAGTACAATTGCTAGTGGAGTCCTTATTCCCAACTGAAGCCTCCTGAGTATGGCTTTTACTTTTCACATATATTATCAGTATTTTGACCTTCTGATATATGACCAGAATTACCCATCAGCTCTGCTTATTATACTCTAAGGCTTCTCTAGCCTGCATCTCCACACCTTTCCATACTCTTCCTACAAACCAGTTCCAAAGGCTTTTAAATCACATGGTCAGGAATACTCACAGCAATGACTCTACTTCTCCAGTATCAATTTTCTGTATTAATCAGCTTTTCCGTTTCTGAGATACAATACCTGACACCCACAATTTAAAGGGGAAGAGGTTTAATTTAGCTCATGGTTTTAGATGATCCAGTACATGGTCAGATGGCTCTGAAGCAGGAATATGATGGAAGTGTGTGGCAGAGCAAAGCTGCTCAGTTCGTGGCAGCCAGGAAGTAGAGCAGGGGACAGTACTAAAGAGGAATTAGTGAGGAACTACATATAGTACCCAATACCCTGCCTCCATGACCCACCCAGACATGCTCACAAGTTGTCAGATGAGGGCTAACAGTCACAGTGGCCTAGAGGCCCAGTCCACATCACCGCCTGTTTCTGTAAATAATAGAAATGGGAAGGAGAAGAATCGTTTGGCAAGAGCTATTCATAGGGCATCTTTCTTCATCTTTCTCTCATGGGGAACACGAGTCTCAAGATAATGCTTCTGCAGATCAAAATAATGAAAATGAGAGGAAGAATCAGTGGGAAGAAAGGCACATTCTCCTCACCAGTCTTGCAATCCACAATCTCCTGACTCAAAGATCGTGATGGCTGTGTCTATAATTTGTGGTTTTTCCTTGAAGATGTTTGACCAAAATGCACTGTCTTTCAGACTTTACTAACAAAACTTCTTAGTTTTGCTAGTAAAACTACCAATTGCAAATATTCTTTATGCAACTGGTAGCCTCAAAGGCTTGCTGTAGATGGGCCTTTCCACCTCTGTGTTTCAAGCATAATTAAACCAGTCTTGGTCTCACCACAGTTGTGTACCTTGAAAGAGAGGAGTAAAGAAATAAGGCTATGCAGAAAAAAACAGAGTAAAAGAAATTTTCTCCCCAACTCCCTCCTAATACCCTGTTCTGCCCAGTAAGTTTTGTAGGGATCACCCACTGGTGTGTTGGTAAGTCCTGTCTCCAGGGGATGTAGGAAAAGCTTCACTTTGTAGCCTTTTCTGCTGTTGGTCTTGTAAATACTCCCACCATACTAATTACAGTGGAGTTGGGGAGAGATGTGGCCCATCAGCTCATTAGTACCAGCATGTTCTGTGTCATAGGCAGTTTTATTTGCCTCTCAATCCTTTTGTCAGGGTTCTATGTGCCAGGTATCAGAAGTTTTTTCTTTGACTGGTTTCTTTTACTTTTTTGGTATTAGGTCAATGATTTTAGTTTAGGGCATTGTTTCAGCCCTGTTTCAGCATGCACTGTTAGAAATGGGGCCATAGTTTTGAAGTTGCTGGTGGTGAAATTTCTCTCTTGTTTACATTTAACTTGTGCCACTAGGTGGCACTTTAAGGACATTACAGGAAATTGGCTCTACTGGATTTTTTTTAAATCTTTTTATTGAAGTATATACATGTGGAAAAGTGCACACTTAATGTGCAACTCAATTAATTTCCACAAGCTGAACACACACATGTCATCTATATCCAAATCAAGAAGCACAATGTAATCCATACTCCAGAAGCCCCCTTTGTACTAATTTCGTATAACTATTCCTATTGTTAGGGTTAGCACTAATCTAACTTCTAACAGTATAGGTTCATTTTACTTGTTTTCTACTTGGTGTAAATGAGCAGTGTGGTATATAGTTGTGTCTGGCTGCTGTTGCTTCAAGGATGTTTGTGTACTTCAACCATATTGTTGTATTTAGATCTTTGCTGTATAGTATTCCACTGCATGTGTGCAAATATATCAGTGTTTACTACTGGTGATGGATACTTGGGTAATTGGTTCAGATTTTGGCAGTGATGAGTAGTGCTTCTATGGACATTCATGTACAAAATTTTGAGTGGATGTGTGTTTTAGTTTCTCTTTGGGTATATTTCAGAGAGGAATTTCTTGGTCTGAAGGGTAGGCATAGGATCAGCTTTGGTAGAGACTGCCAACCAGTTTTACAAAGTGTTTGTACTGATACACTCTTGTCAGCGGTGACCCTGTTTCAATTCCACGTCCTCATCATTGTTGAATTTATTTTGTGGCTGACTCCTAACTCTTACATAATTTTTTTATAGCTGCCTCTCTAGTGAGCTATTCCTAATTAAATTTTTAAATGTCATATTCCTCTGATGGACATAGCTTATGCAGAAAGGCTGTGGCAACCCTAAAGGGGACATTTATCATGGTCTAAGGGTGAACTATCAGGAGTTAGAAAGGGCTTTTATTTTTGTAAAATATCCTGTCCAGTATTGGTAGCAGAAATATCCAGGGGCATGATGTGGATTGTGGTTAGTCTGTTAGGTGGCATATAATCTAAATTTGAGCCAGCATTTTCTCAGTCTAGGTTTCCATCTATTTGTCAAGGGGGAAAATACCCCTTGCATTGAGTCAGCTGCTACTTGCAATAGCAGAAACTGTGTCTGGGAAACCTATTGTATTTTTTTTATCCTAATTATAATAGGAGCTGCTGTTATTGAATAGTTATTATGTAATAATGCTTAGCACTCTAGACAGATATATTTTTATATATTTTGTTTAATTTTCACAGTGCTCTGAGTTAGATGGATTATCCCTGTTTTACAGCTGAAGAAATTATGCCAGAGAGGTCAAGTATGAGACCGGTTTATTCACTGAACAAGGGTAGAGCCTGGTTTTGCTTCAAAGCCTGTACCCCGTAACTGCCGTGTCCTGTGGCTGCAGTTACCAGGGAATGAGTTGTTGGCCTCTTGTCTAGTGGAACACAAAACACTATCGGATTCACTGTTGGCTTATTCCTCATGTTAATTAGAGGAGCTACTGGCGTTTGGTTTAGGCACTGGGAAAACAGTAGCAAAGCAAGACACAGACCCCACCTTTCAGATGCTTGCAGTTCAGTTCTGTTTCTGTCTTTCACAGGTGACTTAGGTCATAGATTTTGGTAAATATTCTTGCAGAGGATTCAGTCTTTTGGGCTTGAGGCCAGTTGTGGAACAATGGGATTTGCTGTGGCCAGTGTGATGCTGGCTTTTGCTACTGCATTTTCATGCTGTGATCTCACAGCTCTCTGGTGTGCCCTTGCCTACCAGAGATGGGTTTCAGGTGAAAATTAGGCGTCAGATGACATTAAAAATATCGACTGCATGCTGAGAAGCCCCAAGAGGCTGAAGCAGGATTGTCTGCTCAACTTCTTAGAATTTAACCATTGCCTTTGTGATCCCATCTTGAGATCTACCTGCTTTCTTTGGTGTTAAAGGAAACTTGAGTCTCTTTTTCTGTTAATAGCACAAATATCACAAAAGTAAAAAAGTCACCAATTATCCACACCTTGGTGAAGTTCTGAAATTAAACTATTTTTTTAAAATGAGATTTGACTTTTTCATTGAAAATTTGACTTTTAAACAAAATTTATCCTGAAGATTTTGTCTAGCTGCAAATATTTATTTATGGAACCTTGTGGCATACACCCCCTTCCTCCCATGATGAATGGATGAACAAACAAGAATCCTAACAAACAAGAATCCTAGCTAGTTATTACAAGAGCACCTGTGGCCTTATCTAAACTAGGGCCTTTGAGACTCGCTTTTCTCATCTTTTAAATGAACAATTTGGGCGATCAGTGGTCCCCAGCTGGTCTGGGCTGGCTACATAAAAATCACCTAGAGAGCTTGTTAAAATATAAGTTTCTAATGCTCCAACCCTGTCTGATTCAGATGAGGGAAGTCTGGGGTAGTATCTAGAAGTGTGTAATTTATAAGAAATTCCCCAGATATATGTCAGCTATGTTTGGGAACCACTAGGCTAGAAAGCTTACTCTAGAAAGAACAAAGTTGATTTGGGGAGAAACTTTTTTATGTTTAGCTCATATGGATGAGCTAACCCAGTTATGATGCAGGGGTGACGTCCCCACGATGAACATAACCATTAGATACTGCAAACAAGTACTTACAAAAATTTAAAAAGTTGAAAAAATTAGAATCATATGATGGAATACGTTTAACTGACTGAAGGATTGTGTTGTGTGCTATAGGCCTTAGAGACACACTGAAGGGCTTTGAGAAAAAGTTTTGATGAGATAGTGTTTTATAAGATTAATTTCTCAGGGGTGTGCAAGGTGGATCAGGCAGGGAAAGAAACTAAAGGCTGGAAAAAGGCCCACTGAAGTTTCGGTAGTAGCCCAGGTAGGAGGTGTGGTGAACACCTGGACTCAGATCAGGGCAGTAGGACTTCTGTAGAGCTAGTCTGCCTCATTGGAACTGGAATTTAAGACATCTTGTTTTAAGGTAAATTTAAAAATCTATAATTTATCATTATAATGTTTATTTGTCTTAACTGTTATCGTGAATGATTTATATTGGGTTTTTGTCCCGGAAGTTTTAAAGGAGCCCATTAAATAAATTCATGCAGAGAAGTAGTTGGGAGCAGCAACAAGAGCTTCCATGGCAGGGAAGGAGGGAGGGAGAGAGGCAAGAAGGAAGCAAGGAGCCCCTTCCCCACCCTGCCTCTATACTTTCCACCAGAGCAAGAGGAGGAGCGAGTACAGCATGGCCACGTTCTTCCTTTACTCTTGTAAAACCCAGTCTATAGTCAGTATTTCCCAAAGTGTGTTCCACGGAATACTACTTGTGCTCGATGTTAATAGGAATTATATGAGAATAAGACATTGAAGCCAAATACGTCTGAGAACTGATGTGTCAAGGAAAGGCAAGTAGCTTTCTTTACGCCACAGAATTTCAGAGCATGGAATGTGCTTTGTGCCCAGTGAGTATCCAAGAGGAGAGACTAGGCAGTGTTTCCTAAATCTGCCTGTAGATTCTTTTTGCCCCTAGGCCAGGGGCTGGCAAATAATAGCCGACAAGCCAAATCTGTCTTACCACTTGTTTTTGTAAATGAAATTTCTTAGAACACAGCTATTCCCATTCACTGTATTGTCTGTGGCTACCTCAGCACAACAGCTGAGTTGCACAGTTGCAACCAAGATTACAAGACCTGCAAAACCTAAAATATTTATTTTCTGTCCCTTTATTGAAAAAAAGTTGACAATTTTTGCTCTAGACAGTTCACAGAACTTGTGCTCACCAGTATCCACATTTGAGAGATACTGTCATAAGAAAATATAAGTGAGTTGTTCTAGCATTACTTTATAATGAATCTGCTTAATTGTATTGTTTTTATGTGGCCATAATTCTTTCCTCTTGCTTGAAATTATTTTTTGTCTCAACCATTTACTAATTATCCAAGGTCAAAACCTGAGTCCTGTGTATTCTTGTTCTTTTCTTTCACTTGCCCCATTCTATCAATTACCAAGGATGTATACATTTTCCAGTCTAAATAGTTCTCAAATATGTTTGTTCCCATTTCTACCAACCTGGTTTAAGTGACCATCATCCCTTGTCTTATTTCCTTTTTAGTATTCTAACTGGATTCCCTCCCCCCAGTGTGGATTGCTTCCAGTTCTTTCTACTCAGTGGATCCAGAAAAATCTGAAATACAAAGCAGATCACATCGTTTCTCTATCTAAAGTCCACTGGTGGCCCTTATGACCCTCAGGATAAGATCCAAATCCTCATCGTGGATGTATATCAGTCAAAGTCTGGTCAGGTTAACAGAAACTACTACAGCATTTCATAGGGGAAGAGATAACTCAAGGAATTACTTTGAAGAAGGACTAGACATTCCTAGGCTTCTCCCTGCCACAGTGTAGAGAAGAGCCCAGGAGTGGGGGATGGCGCGGAGTGGCTGTGGACATGCAGGTCCATAGGACACTGTGTGGTCCACCTGCTGCCTTCCTGCAGTTCTGGCCCTCCCCCTCATTCTTCTCCCCACACCTCAAGCTTACTCTACCTGCCTAGATCCCAGATTCTAGATGGATTAGAGTGTCTTTTTTTTTTTTTAAAGCCAGAAACATGAAACAGCTAACATTTATTAACTCTTTGGATCAGGAATTTAGTAGCGGTATAGCTGGGTGGTTGTGGCTCAGGGTCTCTCAGGAGGCTACCGTCAAGATGTCATCTAAGATGCAGTCATCTGAAAGCTCAGCTGGGGTTGGAAGGTTCACTGTGGAGATGGCTGCTGGCAGGAGGCCTCACCGCCTTGCTACACAGACCCCTTGTTAGGACTGCTTGAGTGTTCTCACAGCGTGGCAGCTGGCTTCCCCCAAACAAGTGATGTGGCAGACAAAGATGCAGCCAGACCAGAGGCGGAAGCAGAAGCACCTTGGAAAAGCATAGTAAAGTGCCTCAGGTCTCCTCTTCTCAGAGCATGTTCCAGTGTCTCAGGTCCTAGAAGCAGCGCCTGAGATGAGGATTGAAAGTGATTTGTTGAGAGTGTCTGTTTCAGGAGGAAGCCCAAAAGGAGGAGAGGGAAGCAAAGATGGGAAGGGGAAAGAGCCAAGCAGTGGTGGGGTCTCCGTAAAGCCTAGCTTTGGCCTGATCACACGAGCAGGATTCTGGTACATAAGGCAAAGAAGTGGCTTTTCTGTTTTACGAATCAGTCATCATCTGTGTGCTCTTGGGGGCAGGGTTGGACAATGGGCTCCCATCAGTGGAGGATGGTTCTTTAGGGAAGAGAGCGCCTGTGAATCCTTAGGAGCCAGCACTTGTGCAGCTGGAGAATGGATGTGTCAGCCAGGTAAAGGTGATCTGAGTGGGGACACCACAACACCTATAAGAGCTGTCTTCCTCCTGTTGTGTCCCATTTACCATGGCCTCCAATGCTTCAGAGGCACAGAATAAAAATCTCTGTAATTGAAGAAATGAGTGAACAAAAAATGCTTAGCTTCCCTGGGTCTGTGCCCATTTCTAGGAAGCCAGCTGAGCAGGGGCCATATTGTCCCATCAGCATGGGAATGGATGAAGCCATAAGACAGTTCCCCACGGCCTGAGGCACAGCACCTTCTATGACTCTGTGACCTACCCAGGCCCTTTCATTGCAAAATTAGAACGGAAATGCGTTTGTCATTGTGGTAGGGGAGTACTAACTTTATATACATAAAGAACTATACATGGAACCTTAGCTTGATTTTCAGTGAGCTGTTCGCTAAAAGTACATTTTCCTGGCTTGCCACATCCTGGCTCAGTATGTGTCGTTACACATGGAGCCATGAGGGCAAGACTGCCACTTGCACTAGTAGTTATAATCTAAATATTTGCTGCTTTCATGAGAGTCAGGCATCGAATTTCAGTTCAGGCAACCAAAACTTTTGGGTAAGGCCGTACTGTTGTGGCAGAGCTATGCACCTCTCTTTCTTGAATGCACAGAGGAAAAAGCCAACCACCTCAGCCTTCCTGCTTTCATGGGTGGTTATTCTTCCAAATTAGTACCTTACAAAAGTTCAAAAAACAGCAAAGGAATTCCCTGGTTTGTTCTGCTTTGCAGCTGCTGAGCCTGACATAAGCAGTACACTATTTTTGTGAAGAAAGATGAGATTGCTTATTGTGGAGGCGGACTTTTGTATGTCTAAGTCTCATCTTTACTATTTCTTACCTCAATCCTTATTTTCTTTCCCTGTCTCTTTTCCTGGGGTGGTTTCTGGCTCTGACAGTGCCCTAGCTTATTCTGGCATCTTTCTGGTTCCTGTGTTTGGGCTCCTTCGTGAGAGTTGCTCCTCCAAATGCTCAATAGATGGGCCCATTTAGTGTCAGTCATGGAGCAATGGAAAGGGGTGGGGAGGTCTCGAGTTTCTTCTAAGCAGATTGACAGATTCAGCCTGACATAACACCATGCAGTTGTCTGTTGCTAGTCACAGCTAGAATATCCACGCCCGTGCATACAGTTTCAGGAAGGTAGATTTGTAAATGGCAAAAAATTTCAGATGTATCTTAACACTGTTTCTGCATCCTTTTCAACCCCACTTGATTGTTACTTGTGTTTTTAGACATGTTTAAGGGAAAAGTTGGCAGTTCCAATCTGCTCTTTTGCTATACCCACAATTCTCATTTATTTTAAAAAGAGGGTCAAGTTATCATCTCTCTCAGCGTCTCCAGGGGGAGACTTCACTCAGCAAGAGGCCGTTGCCTGGGTCTGTCACTTGGTAGGATATGTTGCTGCACACCTGTGGTCCTGCAGGGGATGCATGTGTAGACTTCGTGCCAGCACACATATCTCCCAAGTAATAGGTGTGCAGGTGGAAGGCAAGAAGGGGCCTCAGGTCCAAGTTGTGGTCTTTAGCACAGTTCACTGGAAGTCCCGCATCTGCGTGATTGCTGGGCCCTCATTCAGTTATTAATAAGACTGACATTTGACTGGTGGATTTTGGAGTTCTCAGAACTCCTCAGGAAAGTGAGTTGAACGCTGCATTCTCCAGACTCCTAACAATGAATAGTCCCTGGAGAGCTTCACTTGGATGTTTCCCAGGTGCATTAAACTCAGTATGCCTAAAATCAAGCTCCCTTCACTCCTGTCTTGGGGATTGGCCTCAATATTCCCTTGACATCGCAGGTTGAAACGCTGGGTTTCAGAGCAGTTAAGCCCATTGCAAGTGTATTTTGGAGTACCCTTTCTCACTATCCCCTGTGTTTCCTCAGTAGTTGACTGAACCCCGCTTGTCATGTAGGCCTCAGCCAAGATTGCACCTTCTCCCCAGTCTTTGCTGCCCCACAAGGCCTGGTGTTTCTGTGGTCCCCACACCTCTGCCCTACCACAGGCCCCTGAAGCCTGATTGCCCGGCTGTTCCTCAGCCTCTCCCACTTGACTCCAAGCTGCTTGTAAGCAGGGTCTGTGCCTCGTTCATCCTTGAATACCAGCACAGAGCCCGCCTGCAGCATGTGTCTGATAAATATGCCTCGAGTGAGTAGCACTCTGGCCTAAGAGTGCCTGAGGCTGTACAGCCTCTTGGTTACAAACCCGGCTTGGAACTCGAGGCCCGGGTTCAGATCCTGCTGGCGGTGTTATCGCAAGTTAGTTCCTTAGCTTCTTGGTCTTCAATTTCCTCATCAATAAGAGGTGGGTGATCACTCTTTCCTAGGGTTGTGATGACGAAATTCAGTAACCCATGCGAAGCACTTTGAGCAATGTATGACACATAATAAGTGTTCAATGTACAGGTCTTGTAGTATCTAATTATTGTAATAGTGACAATGGTGATCCACTTACGGGAAGTGAGAAGAATGTATGAAATACTTGGAACCAGAAAGCAAGTCTGTTGAGTACCCACATAGTGAATTTAGAAGAGGTAGAGTTGTTTGGGACAAAACATAGGAGCAGACAGGATTACCCTGGCAAAGAATGAACAGGGAGAGAAAAGAGGACTGGGAAACTGAAGCCAGAACCTCGAGGAGTCCTACATCTGAGGGATGAGAGAAGTCAAAACAGGAAAGAGAATGATTGCAAGTAGGTGATTGCGGCTTCTCAGATGTCAGGGACAGGAGTGTGACAGGGTAGTCAAGGGCGCTGTGCTGGCAGATGAGCGAGGAGGGGAGCCTGCTAAATGGGAGAGACTTAGTGTCCTGGGAAACAGCCCTTTCAGTAAGGTCAGAGGAAGAAGCCACCATCTACAAGAAAGACCCAGCTTGGGGACACAGTGGACAGCAAAGCAGTTGGTTGTGCCGCACTGTTTCTGTAGTGTGGGCAAATGGAGGACTGATGTCAATAAGATGTGGAAGTCACTTGGTTCGTTTGTGGGGTTTTTTTTTTTCTCTCATTATGTTGATATTTTGCGTCACGGGCTAATAGCAGCTGAAAGCAAAGTCCTCAAACATGGCTCAGGGAAATAGAGCACCACATGTGCTACCCAGTCACCCTGTGCTCTTCCATTTGGCTGTTGGCCTGCTGTGTCTTGAAGTGCATTCCCTGTTAATCTTTGTGCATTTAGTCACCAATTCCCTACCATTCAGCACCTCAGCCTTTGTGATTACTGCTTCCACTGCACGCCTCCTTTCTTTTCACAGGTAAAGAGCTGTAGTTACCAGAGCATTTCTTTATTAGGAATTTAACGTTTAAAAAGTTACAGTGTTTTTTTTTTTCCCCTCTTGAAGACTTAGGCCCAGGGAAGGACTTTCTAAACAGAACCTCAATTGCACAAGAACTTGAATTTGTAGGAAAAATGAATGCACCTCAAAACCATTATGTTAAGTGAAATATATCAGACACACAAGCTCAAATATCATATAACGTCTCTTATATGAAAAATCGAATGTATAACTAACTTAAAAAATGAAATAGGTAATAGAAAGATAATAGGAAACAGGAAAATAGATTGTTTGCAAAAAGGAAGGAAGGGAAGGCAGGAGGAGAGGGGAAGAAGATGAAAAAAGAATTAAGATGTGTTATGTACATGTACCAACTCCTCTTGATGCAAACATGTACTAATAAAAATTTTTAAAACGACAGTAGGAAACAGGGAGATAGATCTTTTGTAAATGAGAAGGGGATCTAAAGATGGAGGGAGGGGGAAGGAAAGGGAGGGGAGGGGGAATAAAAAGAATTAAGATATGTTAAGTACATGTACTTACTCCCTATGATAAGTATAAACACTATGTACTGCAAACATGTACTGATAAAAATAAATATAAAAAACATAACAAAAAACTACATTTTTATGATGATCATTGTCTTAGTGTTCCAGTTATAATCATAAATTCTTTTCCAACCACCTTTTCCCCAATAGGCCCTGGTAGTTTTAGAATTTGATTTTGTAAAGTGTTAGTTTTTTCAGCAAAATGTGTGTTTAATTATAAAAGAAATTCCCATGATTCCTTTTCCCAAGATTGAACAATACTGGAAAGAGAGGTAGCAGGGAATAGCAGGGTCTAGGGAAGGTTTTCCCCAAGGATCAGCAGATTTAACCATGCTTGGCTACAACTTGTCTAAATCAGTTTGCTCTGAGTGACCGTTTTCATAAGTGCTCTTTGACATGTATTTAAGTGGTTGTATTTCTGCATTAATATCATCTCTCTGATCTCTTGTCACAGTCTGAACAAGTGGCCGAGGCGGAATTGCCCCCACAGCTAAACAGAGCCCCTTCTCAGGCTGCAGAAAGTAGTCCAGCCAAGAAGGTAAGGCCAGCATGAGGACACTTTTCTGACCGTGTTATGGGCCCCTCCCCGGGCTTCTCGTCTCCATTGGCCAACCTGTCATTTTGAGGCTCTGTGTTCTGAGATGAATGTGAATGATCTCCATTTCCTACCTTTGTGTTCTCCATGAAGATCAGGATCCTGCAGTTCCTGGGCCTGACCTTTGATGTCACAGTTCATATGCCTCTCTCCAACCCCCCAACTAAGCATGGTGGCCTTGCTTTTGACGAGATCAAAAAATGCCATGGGGAGTGACAGATGCTGTTAGTGAAACTCCATATACCTGCTAAGCCTTTATGAGCACCCACTGGAGGTGGGGCAGCCACTTCTTTGTCTTTGTACTGTGCTTTCCTCTTGTATCCTGGCCTCTTTACTTCTGCCCAGCTCTGCCTTTAACTACCCTGGCACTTTCTTGGCTAGTGCCCCATGCCCCTCAGACTCCCCATTTATCTTCTCACCCTCCTCTTAGCCTTCTCTGTTCTCTCCCAGACCCTTTCCCCCAAAGACAGTAGGCCTTGGGCTCAGGAGCACAGGTAGGGCAGAGTCCTCCCACGAAGAAGGCCTCTGTCCTCTTCCTGAACACACCGTCTTTGTCTTTGTGTGGGAACCAGGAGTAGGACAATGTTGAGCATATGACTAAGACTCACAGACTTCAAAACCTAGGACATAGTCCAAAATCCCCACAACAGACAATTTTGTCTTCAGTTAGAAAAGACCCTGTGGTGTGAGATGCCCAGGGTCAGTGCATGTTTCAATGAAAGAAGTAGTAATAGATTGCTTTGGGTGGGGGGGGGAAGAAACGGGGAGAGGGAGAAAGAGCGAGAGCAGGCAGGTATAATAGCACATACCTGTAATTCCAGCACTCTGGAGGCGGAGGCAAGAAGATTGAAAGTTTCTCAAGCTCAGCCTGGACAATTTAACGACTTAGTGAGGCCCTGTTTCAAGCAATACATTTTTTAAAAAGGGCCGGGAACATAGCTAAGTGCGAAGACCCTGGGTGCAATCCACAAAAAAAAAAAAAAAAAAAAAAAAAAAAAGGAAGGAAGACAGGAAAACTGAAATCTTATGCCCGCCTCCCTCCAGTTCTTGCCAAGCCAGAAATCAGCCACATGTCCTTAGGTGTGGAGCCTGAATAGAGCAGTCCTCTGACCTTGAGGACAGAGCTAGAGGAACACAGGACACTGGTACGATGTTGGGGGGGATTGACTCTTTTAACTTTTTGATTTTTTTCTTTTCTTTTTAATCCACAGGATGTACTATATTCCCAGCCCCCGTCAAAGCCCATTCGTAGAAAACTCAGACCTGAAAATCAATCTACAGAAAGCCAAGAGCCTTCTACTGCTGTAGGTGGGCCAGCTTCTGGAGCAACTGTGAAACCCCATCCAACAGTCCAAAAGTAAGTAGACAGGTAAATGAGAGTGAGGTGAGAAACTTTCTTTTCTCTGTGTGTGTGTGTGTGTGTGTGTGTGTGTGTGTGTGTGTGTGTATTTATGTTTACGCTCACACCTATGGAAGGATTTATAGTTATGTCTGTGATGGGATTAAAACCTCCCAGTCGCATAAAAAGACTTGACCTAACCCAAAAGGGCAGGTGACTTCTGTGCTACGGTGTTTTGATTTGATTTGGTTCCTGCCCTTCCTCTCTCCTTCCTTTCTTTTGTACCCTCTTTCTTGTGCTGGCCCAGATTTTTCCAGGAAGAAATACTATAAATGGCAGCTTTCCCTCTTTTCCTGTTTTAGCTCATGTTCTTTATGACAAATGGCTAGACCAAAGACCCAACTTTCAGAAGTGCTATGTGACTTTTAAAAATATCCTCACAAAGGGTTCCTGTTGTTGATCATCTCAACTCTGAATGGGAACAGGTAGGACCCCCATAATATCTGTCTCACTAGCTGGAACAGATACTGGAGGGAGCATGCGGACAATTGTAGGCATGGCCAGGGACCGAGGCAACTATGCTGTGAACAAACCATCCTTTGCTAGAAGGCTTTGTCACTTGTCTGAGTTTTCCTGTAGTGACATTGACTTGTTGAAGGCAGAAATCTGCTGCTATCACTTCAGTGAGCCCACCTGGTCACTAAGGTAAATGGTCAAGATCTCTCATGACCCCTCTGTAGAACCTTGCAGGTCTCAGGGGCTGCTGTGGATTTTCTTCTGCTTGCACTGTTTTGGACAGAAAAACAACAGGTTCTATCAGCAACTTGCCTTTGAAGCCAGAGTTCCATTCTGAACCGTCACATCCTTCTTCAGTTGATTTTCCACAAGTGGACAGTTTGGTATCAGTCCATACAAGAAATCTAGTTTTTTGGTCATGTTTACTGAGACCTTTGACCATCTTTCAAGTCTATGGGATGGGTCCCTATTAGGGTCAAAAAAGGTTAAATTTTGTCCCATGTTTGACCAGAGCATTTTACTTTAATCTCCGCTTTGTGTTAATTCTAGTCAGTTGGTGCTGGCTACAGTGTCCTCCAAAGTGAGTGGTAGTGTGTCTGGTGGATTTCCACACAGAGATCTTTTCTTTTTCTGTTTTTGAAATATTTCAGATTTATTGACATATAATTCACATAGCATCCAGTTCAGCTTTTTAAATATACAATTCAGTGGTGGTTTGTATATTCGCACAGTTATACAGCCATCACAACCATCTAATTTTAGAACATTTTGCTCACTGCCCCCAAATCCCCATGCCCATTGGCAGTTGCTCCTCATATTCGCCTGTTTTGTCTATTTGTCTATTTCATGTGAATGGAACCACGTACCATGTGGTCCTTTGTGTCTGACTTCTTTCACTTATTCCAGTGCTTTCAAGATTCGTCCATGTTGCAACATGTCAATTTTTATTGCTGAATAATATTCCTTTTTATGGATATATCACATGTTATTCCACCATTCATCAGTTGATGGACTTTGGGTTTTTTTCTCTTTTTAGTTATTAATGTTGCTATATTATTTGTGTACGTGTTTCTTACTTTTGGTGCTAGGGATCGAACTCAGGGCCTTGTGCTTATGAGGCAAGCACTCTTAACCACTGAGCTAAATCCCTAGCTTGTGTATGTGTTTCTGCGTAGACCTATGTTTTCATTTCTCTTGGATATACAGTATACCTAGGAATAGAATTTCTGGGTTATATGGTAAGTCTGTGTTTAACATTTTGGGGAGCGGCCAAAGTGTTTTCCACATCACTACAGCATTTTACACTTCCATCAGTGTATGAAGATTCTAATTTCTCCACTTCTTAATCAATACTTACTGGTTTGATGTTATTATTATTGCCATTCTAGTGAGTGTGAAGTGCTATATCATTGTGGTTTTGATTTGTATTTCCTTCATGACCAGTAGTGTCGAGCATCTTTTCATGTGCTTATTGACCATTTGTATATATATTCTTTTGACAAATGTCCATTCACATTTTTTGGCCACTTTCAATTGAGTTACTTATCTTTTTATTTTTGATATGTTTATTATATATTCTAGATACAACTCCCTTGTTAGGAATATGATTTGAAAATATTTTCTCTCATTCTGTGGATTGTCTTTTTACTTTCTTGGTGGGATCATTTGTAGCACAAAGGTTGAGTTTTTATGTGTCCAGTTTGTCTTGTTTTTCTTGTGTCATGTATTTTTGGTGTCATATCTAAGAAATTATTTCCTACTCCAAGTTCACGAAGATAGGGTCCAGCTTCATGCTTCTGTATGTGGATCTCCAGTTACCCTTGCACCATGTATGGAAAGGTGATACTTTGTCTGCCTGTTCTGTGAGTGTCCCTCGCCTTGATACTCTGTCACTAGTGAGGTGACCACATGCTAGTGCCTGCTGGCAGCACAATTCATAATGTAAATAGTTGAGGAATTTCATACAAGTTCTTATTTTAGTTCCCAGGCTAGTTTATTTTGGAATGATAAGAAGTGACTTAGCGTTAATGATTGTTAAAGCCCTGGATAGAGAGAGACAGAGCAGACATATGATCATTAATCTATAGTTCTTTCTCGACCAAGGCTTTGGAAAAGGATTAAACTCTCATGCCCTCAGACATCCATTGTGTATACTAAGTTAACCTCTCTCTTATGCGTCTAGAGTGGTAGTTGCTATGTATAGTCTTTGGGGAAATTGAGAAGAGTCATGAATCATTTTCTGTAGTGCTTAATTCTCTAACAGAACACTGATTTAGAAGGGCTAAAAAAAAGTATATCAACTGCAAAATGGCCATCAGCTCTTTGGGAAATTAACAGAATTGAACCATTACAAGAAATGAATTTGGCTTTCAGTATTTACATTGCCTACTCTATTTAGCACAAAGGAACTAATAAAATTTTGTTTCCAAGTGAACTTCTGAGTCCAGGTTAGAAGCAATAAACACATTTCAGATTGTGTCACCATTAATAAGGACAAAAGCGGACTGTTCTTAGAAGCATATTGGCTTAGTTATTTTTTCCTACATCTCATGTATCTGCTAAGGATGCACTTTTGGAAAATAGAATCATTTGAGCAGTTTGCAGATGGAAGATGTCATATGACAGTACTGTCGCTGAGCCTGTGCCCGGCTCTGTAAGCCTCTGATCTTCTCTGTAACCCCGGCAGGTATTCCGGACAGCCCTCGGCATTGTCGGCAGCCGGTGTGGCAGTGTGTGCTTGCCTGCATGATGTTCTCAACGTGCTTGCAGTTCTTCTCCCCTTTGCTCCCCGTGCTTGGTGGTATCGGGATGTCTGTGTGATTGATGATTGTCATCTCTGAGGAAAACCTCCCATTTCCAAGTAGGGAAAAAGCAATATAAGTTCGGTTCTCAGAAAATGTACTTAGAATTCCTTTAGGAGAAAGCAAGGTTCAGGGTGATGGCTAAGAAGATTTATCATCTAGAGAAGCCATTTTATATTCTTGAAAATGTTGGTTCAGCTACTTGAAAAGAAAACAATGGTGGCTCAGATAGTGTGGAAGTTAATTTCTTTATTATGTAAAAGTCTGAGTTGGTGAGTGGTCCAGAAGCATAGAGCAGCTCTGTCCAGGAGTCCAGGCATCTTCTGTGTTCCTGTTCTAGACCCCTTTAGGGGTTGCCTTTATCCATATGGTTGAAGATGACTCACCAGAAACATATTCGTATCTGGGCCATAGGAAGGAGGCAGGGAAAACAGGCTATTGCTAATGGTGTGCATCAGAAGGAGCACATGCCACTTTTCTCTGATTCCATTGGCCCAAAGCATAGTCACATGGTCTTACTCACCTGCCAAGGAGACAAGAAAATGTACTGTAGTTGTGGTTGGGTGACATGTGTCCAACTCAAACTGAGAGTAGTATGCTACTAAAAACAAAAAGGCACAAGAATAGGTTTTGGGAATATACACTGCCACAAAACTTTGTGCATAATGCCTCACAGTGCTGAAGCTGTAAATCAGCAGATAGAATGGGGCACAGTGGAGGTGGGTATTTTCTCAGATGGATACCGGGACAGTTACAGTTCAGCCTGGAACACTTAGTAAAAAGTTAGGAAAACCTGTAGGGGCCAACTCTAGAAGCACTTGAGAGGCTAAGAGGCTGGTTAAATGCCTTTGCCGAACCCTTGAGAGGTGTTCTGGGGCTGACACTGGTGTTTGAATTTGGGCCTGATCCTATATGTGCATTATTTGGGGCTCCTTTGGTTGCAAATAATAAAAACCAACTTGAGATAGCAAAGCTGTATTCTTTATAAGGATATACGAATGTTTGTGAAACCAGTGGCAGAAATGGATTGGAAGAAAGGACTGCAAACCTTCTGGGCCCCTTCTGATTGTTCTCTTTCTCTTAGAGTGTATTTGTCATCTTTCTCTGTGAAGACTTCTACCACCTTCAGCTCCAGAGATTAAATACATTCTTTCTTTGTAGGGCCCAGGCCGAACTGAACTCTTAACTATGACCCACATCCCCGAGACAGAGAACCTGCTTAGCTCAGCATCGATGAGCATCCATTCAGGTGTAAAAATGGAGTTGAGGGTTTCAGAAACAGGCTGCCAGGGGCCCATCCCTTTCGAGGAAGGAGAAGAGGATGGAGACAGTTTCCGGAGAAGGGGGAAAGGGTTACAAGCCGGCACACTTAGCGTGGTGGTTGTTTAAGAGTGGTTGAGAATCCATTTCTGATCTACGTCTTTTAAAAAACTGTATTTGGAAATAAATGAGTCCACCGAAAATGAGAAAAATGGTACAAAGAAGTCTTGTGTATCTTTCACCTAATTTCTTCCAATGATTACATTTTACCTTACTACAGTATCAGAACCAGGATACTTTTATGCCATTTTATCACATATTTTCCTATGTGTTGATTCTTATAACCACCACTGTAATCAAATACTGAAGTCACACTCACTTCCCACTCCCTGCCATTCTTAACCCCGGCAACTACTGATTGGTTTTCCATTTCTACAGTTTTGTGTTTGATTTTTAACAACCAACATAATACCTTTGACATCCATCTAGGTATATATACTAGGCAATACCAGTAAACAGTATTCTGTGGCATGGGTATAACAGTCTGCTTAGCCATTCACCTGTGGGGGGATATTTTGACTGTGTCTAGTTGTTGGGTATTACAAATAAAACTGCTAAAAGCATCCGTGTATAGGTTTTAATGTGTATTTAATCTGGAATAAACATCTAGGACTGTAATTACTAGGTTGTGTTCTAAGTATGTGTTTAATTTGTAAAGAAATTGTCAAGTTATTTTTTAGAATGGATACCATGTCACACTCCTGCTAGCAGTGTATGAGGGCTTCATTTTCCCCACATCCTTGCCAGAATTTGGTATTATCACTGCTCTAATGGCTGTGTAGTGTGCTCTCATTGTGGTCTTAATTTGCATTTCCCTTGTGATGTTGAGTATCTTTTCTTGTGCATATTTGCTGTCATATATCCTCTTCCTTGACATGTCTCTATCTTTTGCTCATTTTGTAATTCGCTTTCTTTTTATTGTTGAGTTTTGAGAGTTTTTATTCCGAATACTGAATACAAATCAATTGTTAGAGCTTGTTTTTTCACTTATCTTCTACTCTGAAGTGTGTCTTTTAATCTCCTTAACAGGGTATTTTGTAGAACAAAAGTTTTATAGTTTTTGATAAAGTCCAATTTATTGATTTCTTTTTCTAAAAGTTTTACAGATTTACACTTTACTTTTAAATTCATAATCCATTTTTTGGTTAATTTTTATATAAGGCAGAGACTTAGATTGAGGTTCTTTTTTTTTTTTTTCTTGCCCGTGGATATCCACTTTTGCTTCATTTATTGAAAAGGCTATTATTTCTCATGGACTTGTTTTTGCATCTCTGTTAAAAATAATTTGATTATACCTGTCTGTGCCTGTTTGTGCCTGTTTCTGGATTCTCTGTTCTGTTCCATTGATCTCTGTATCTCTGCTCCACAAAAACCTCACCCAGTCTTTTTTTTTTTTTTTTTTTTTTTGGTGCTGCTGGGGTTGGAATCCAAGGCCTTATGCTTGCTTGGCGAGCCGGTGCTCTACCAGTGAGCTACACCTATAGCCCAAAATGTATCTCAAATTTGTTTTCTTCTTTTACGATGGTAGAGATTGAACCTAGGGTCTCGTGCATGCTAGACAAGTGCTCTACCACTGACCCACAATCCCCTAGCCGTTCAATTGCTGTCTTCATTACATGGCTACTTGATAGTATAGGTATAAGTCTTGTGTTTCTCCCACTTTATAATTCTTTTTCAAAATTGCTTTAGCTCTTCTAATTCCTTTGACTTTCCATATATATTTTAGAATAATTTTGTCTTGAGCTACAGAAAATCTTATTGGGGGTTGGGGATTTAGCTCAAGTGGTAGAGCACTTGCCTAGCAAGCACAAGGCTTTGAGTTTGATCCCCAGCCCCAAAAGAAAAAAAAATCTTATTGGAATTTTGATAAGAATTGCATTAAACCTGTAAATTAGTTTGGGGAGAGTTAATATCCTTACTGTGTCAAGTCTTCCAGTTCATGAATATATGTTTCTGCATTTCTTTAGATCCTATTTGATTTCTTTAATTAGAGTTGTATTATGGTTTTTTTAAACATGTAAGTTTCATACATGTTTTATTATATTTATACCTAAGTATTATGAAATATTTTATTGCTTTAAATATTCTTTTTTTATTTTATAGGAAAGAAAGGGGAAAGGGAAAAAATGGAAAAATATAAATAAACCTGCTGTAAATAGGGAAGGGGGAGCTGAGGGGAGGGGTAGGGAAGAGAGGGGAAAACCAAGATACATCATGTACAGGTACAAAATAACCATGATGAATATCATCATTATGTATACAATGTACCAATACATGTTCTTGGTAAAAAATAAAATATTATATTTATACCTAAGTATTTAATTTTAAGTCTTTGTAAATGCTGTCACACTTTAAATTTTGGTTTCAAAGTGTTCATCATTAGTGTATAGAAATACTATTGAGTTTTGTACGTTAATTTTCTATTTTGCAAATTCAATTCTATCCTTGATGAAATCACTTATTAATTCTAGGTGGGTTTTTTGTAGCTTCCTTGGAATTTTCTGCATGGACTATCATGTCTTCTGCAAATAAGGACAATCTCATTTTTTCTCCCCTCTCTTCCTCACACTGTCTGTTTCTCTCTGTCTCTCTCTGTCTCTCTGTGGCTCTGTCTCTGTCACTCTCTCTCTGTGTCTCTCTCTCCCCCCTTGACTTACTATGCCTGCTAGGACATCTAGCACTATGTTGAAAAATAGTGTTTAGTGCAGACATCCTTGCCTTACTCCCAATCTTAGAGGGAAAGTATTCAGTTTTTCATTAAGTATAATGTTAACTGTTGGTTTTTTGTAGCTGTTCTTTGTCAAGGTGAGAAAGTTCACCTTTATTCATCATTTTCTGAGAGTCTTATCATGAATGGGTGTTGGGTTTTATCAAGTGCTTTTTCTCCATCAATTGATATGGTGATGTGTTTTTGCTGTGTTAGCTAGTTAAGAAGATGGATTATAGTAAATGTGTTCATGTATTCAAACAGCACATGGTACATTATAAATATTTACAATTTTATGTTATGTATGAATTAAAATAAATTTGAAAAGATGTAGACTATTATTACTTTTAAAATATTATATATTGCTGAATTCTACTTGCCAACATTTTGTTAATGATTTTTGCATTTATATTCCTAAGGCTATTGTGTCTAACTTCCTTTTTTGTACTATCTCTGTCTAATTATGGTATCAGAGTAATATTAATCTCATTAAATGAGCTGAAAAGTGTTCTCTCCTCTTCTGTTTTGTGGGTTAGATTGTGTAGGATTGATATTATATATTTTTTTTAAACTTGACACAATTCTCCATGAAATTATCTGGGCCTAGAGATTATTTTGGGGGCGTTTTAAAAAACACACATTTTTATAAAATTGTAAAATTTGTGCAATTTTATAAAAATTTAAAAATAAATATGCAATATTGGAGGAGTTGTATTAGTTTGTACTTTTGAAAGAATTTGACCATTTCATCTAACTTTCAAATTTTAGAAAACTCAAGAGAAAGAAAATCATATTGCATTTATTGCTTTCATTCTTTCTTCCTTCCTCATGTTCCAAGATTCCTATATCACTTCTTTTTTCGTTTCAAGAATTTTCTTTAGTCATTCTTTTAGGGTAGATCTGCTGGCAATATTTTCCCATAAGTCTTCCTTTGTCTGAAAATGTCTTGATTTCCCTTTAATTCCTAAGAATATTTTTTTACAGGATGTGGGATTCAAGGTTGATAGTTCTTTTCTTTTAAACTTGAAAAAGGTGTCATTTCCTTCTGGTCATCATGATATCTGATTAGAAATCTGTCATTTGAGTAGTTTGCTCCCATAGGTAAGTTGTCATTTCTTTCAGTGCTTTCAAGAACTTTTTCTTAATTGTCAAAAGTTTGCTTATAATTTAGCCTATCTGTATTTTTTCATTTTCTTGAATCTATAGGGTTATATCTTTTGCTAACTTCGGGAATTTTTCAGCTGTTTTTTCTTCAAATGCTTTTCAACTCTGTCTCTTCTCTCCTGCAACTCCAATGAGACAAATACTAGATCCTCTATTTCTGCAGGTCCCAGTCTGTTTTCTCTCTGTTGTTCAGATTGTGTGATTCCTATTTTCCAGATTACTGATTTTGTCCTCTCCATTCTGCTATTGTGCTCCTCAATTGAGTTTTAATTTTAGTTATTGTCTTTTTCAGTTCTAAAACATCCAGTGGGTTTTTCTTTGTATCTTCTGTTTCTTTATTGACACTTGCTATTTTTAATTGGTTCTAGAAGTGCTTGTAATTACCCATTGAAGCATTTTTATAATAGTTTAATTGAAATCTAGTTAGATCATTTTACGTCTGCATCATGTAGGTGTTAGCATCTGTTGATTGTCTTTTCTCATTCACATTGAGATTTCCTGGTTCTTGGTATGATAAATGATTTCTGTTGTATCCTGGACATGTTTGGTACTATGCTATGAAATTCTGGGTCACATCTAAACATTCTGTTTTAAAATGCTTTCTGTAACACTGTACTGATGAGGGAAGAAGTGTGCCATCTTTATTCTCCCTGATGAGGGTGGAAGTCTAGTTTCCTTACTTTTCTTCCATTTATACCCTTGAGGATGGAGGAGTGCCTTGTAACTGTTGGTACTTCAAGTTTCTTCTGTATGTCCACTGACATCATGCTGGCCGGGAAGGGAAGAGGTGTTGGGCTACTCCTTTTCATGTGACTTCCACAATGAGAAGGTGTCTTTTCCCCTGGAAGATAGTGAAGGCCCTTGGCTTCCTACTTGGCATTCTCTGACACTGCCCTTGTGGGTGGGAGATGTCTCGTTGGGGTGCCCAATGGGAAGTCGAGACTTTCCACTTAACCTTGGCTATTAAGAATTGGGTTTACGGGGTCATAATTTTTGTGGTGTTTGGTAATTATTTTCTAAAAAATTTTCTATATTGCTTGGCTACCCATTTCCAGGTTTTTGGCTAGAGTGAGCAGAATTATTGGGGCTGGGGAGCTTCTTGGTCTGTCTTCATTTTCGTTTATGGATTGTTGACTTCCTCAGTATCCAGTCTGGAATACATGAAGCAAAAGAAAATCCAGGGAATTCGCTACTTTGTGTCTCTCTGGACATTGACTTCTGCTGGTTTGCCTTTCTTATTGTATCTTTCAGAGCTGTCTTATGGGTTTTTAAAAATATATATATTATGTCCACAGGTTTTAATTGTACAGTACTTAGTGGGAAGAATAGAGAGAAATGTGTCTACTCCATCTTGTCCTGAATCAGAAAGTGAATCTGTATTTTTTAAAAAACAGACTTTGTAGCCTTTTCCCTGACTCTATATGGATGAAAAATTAATCTTTAACTCTGAACTTACTGAGAAAGGGAATATCCTTTCTACAAATTAGCAGAGTGGCTAGCATAGTGTATAGCTTATGAATATACCAGTCATATTTTACAGTGGTCACAAAGCATTCTAGTTCATTTACTCTGGCCCAGAACTCATCTCTTAGTGATGGCAAATATGGATGTTTTTCTAGGAGAGTGTAAATCATCCTTTTTCTCTAAAAAAATTTAGTATTTCTTGCTATGAGATCAAAGATCTTAGGTTATACCTGTGGTGACCATGTTGATTTACTTTCCCAACCATGGACAGTTTTGAGAGGTAAAGAGGGTGCAAAGAATAATTGTCATCAAACAGTATAAACCAGTGATGGCGAACCCTTTGGGGCTTTCAGTGATAACAGACAGCTGGCTGCAGCACACGTGCCTAGGTTCGCCACGACTGTTATAAACAGGGGCTATAATTGGCAGAGTAGAGCGCATGCTCACCCTAGTTACACCTGTTCTGTGAATTTACTATTGAGGTAATTCAGGAATACTGGTATTAAAACAGTCTGGGTTTTTCTCAAATGCCCCAGATTTATGCTGCTGTGTGCACATGGACACGTGACCCCTCCATTTGTGCCCAACATAAAGAAATAAGGGTGAGTTCAGTCTTGCTAAATTAGTGAAGGATTTTTGCTAAAGAGAATGTTCTTCTATGCTCTTCCTTCAGAGTTGTCCACAGGGGCCACCTGCGGGTCTTTTAAATGCCATTAATGCTTACACAGAAAAGGTATTCCAGTCAATAAGGTTTGTCAGAACAAATGTTTATTAAAATGTCTTGGAGTAAATGGAACACAAATGTTTGAGAAAGCTCAATTCATGGCTTTTATTCAAGTTATAAAATGGGAATTACTTCAGGTGTAAATAATTCCTTCCGACAAATTTGTTTCATTTGGTGTGTTTCTGCCTGCTTGCCCGCCCATGAATGTGAAATTTTATTTTTGGAACCTTGTAACGTTAACCCTTGCTAGTTTAACAACTCTCACAAATCAGAGGTTTGACCCTCCAGGGTCCTGATGGCTAAGTCCTTTTTCACTGCACTGTTTGTACTTTTCTTTATAGGCAGTCTTCCAAGCAGAAGAAGGC
Source organism: Hystrix cristata (assembly GCA_004026905.1). NCBI lineage: Eukaryota > Metazoa > Chordata > Mammalia > Rodentia > Hystricidae > Hystrix > Hystrix cristata. The sequence goes on from PVJO010001209.1 coordinate 132,164, forward strand.
CATTCAAACTGCTATCCGCAAAAATAAAGAGGCAAATGCAGTGCTGGCCCGATTGAACAGTGAACTCCAGCAGCAGCTTAAGGTAAGTAGCACTTCCCAGATTTGGCCTGCCAGGCTTTTCTCAGGCTTTTTGTTTTGCTGTCTTTTGATCATGGCTACCCATCCCTGTTGGTAGGACTTGCCTTTGTTCTCAAATCCCTTTTAGGAGGTGGAGAATTACTGTATGTAACTTCCACTGGTTGGTTCTTGCACACTTAGAGGAAGGCTAGTAACTTTAATATGTAGGCTTTGTGTTGTGTGTGAGTTAGAAGGGAAGAGAGTCTCTTACAGGGTCTGTTTGAAGCATTCTTTTTGTCCAAAGTTTCTGAGTAAACATTTAAATTCTTTAGATCCTCTCTGAAAGATGCTATGTTTACCTCCGTGGAAGGAGGTGGCCTGGGTACTATCCCCTGGTGTCATCTCACTTTCTCAAGGAGATCAGCCCTCTCCTTTCACCCGTTTCTCTTCATCATTAATTGTCCCTGTATTAGATCCTCAGAGCTGCCGTAACCAAGTAGTACAAACTTAGTGGCTTCAAACAACAGAAATTTACTTTCTCATGGCTCTGGAAGCTAGAAGTATGAAATCAAGGTGTTGGCAGAGCCAGGCTCCCTTTGAAGGCTCTAATGTAGGATCCTTCCTTACCCTTGCCCAGCTTCTGGCAGTTTCTGGTGAGCCTTGGTATTCCTTGGCCCGTGGACCACAGCACTCCTGTTCTGCCTGCACAGTCACATGACGTTCTTCCTGCATCTTTCTGTATCTGTGTCTAAATTCTTCTTCTTATTGTGTCCTTCTTACAAGGTCACCAGTCATTGGATTAGGCCCATCCTAGTCTAGCATGACCTCATTTTAATTTGATTATATCTGCAAAGACCCTGTTTGCATATATGGTCACATTTACAGTTACTGGGGATTAGGCCTTGAATATATCTTTGGGTGGAATGAGATTCTCTACGAGGTCATTACCTATTCACACATAAACACACTCTAGTAATTTAGCTGTTGCCCTTGACCAATTATAGCTCCTTTGCTCTGGCCCACTTCACAGCAAGATTTCTAAGGAATTCTTTTCATTCACGGTCTTTACTTTTTTGTCCCCTCTACTTCAGTGTGCCTTTTGTTCTTCTCCAGTTATACCCCTCTTATGGCCAAATCCAATGGATTCGTTTTAATGTTATTTGAATTTTCAAAAGAATCTATGTAACTGACCATTCCCTCTTCTGATATCACTTTTGTAATTGACTTTTCTGGTTTTCCTTCTACTTGACTGGTGCTTCCTCCTTAATATTCTGTGTTGTCATCTTCCTTCCCTTTTATATATGCCCCTTATTACCAAATATTTTATTATGAAAAATTTAGATTTACAGGAAGGCTGAATCATACAGCGAATACTTGTATAGCCACAACTTTAATTCTACTAATGCTTTAGTATATTCTACTTTTTTTTATCACTTACTCATTTGTGTCCCTTTTATCCATCAGTCTGTTTTTTATATATATTCAAGTAAATTGCACACATCTGTATACTTCCCTAGATATTTCAGCATGCATATCATTAGCTCGAATTCAGTATTTTTTACACGTTTTCTTAGTATGTAAAATTTACATCCTTTGAATGCACAAGTCTTAGGTGAACATTTGCTGAGTTTACAACAAATGTATATACTTATGGGCCTCACCCCCCACATCAAGTTAGAGATTGTTACCTTCACTCTAGGAAGCATCCTCATGTTCCTTCACAGTTGGTTCCTATCCCGTTCTGAAATTTTTATACCATACTTTTGCCTATTCTATAACTATGTACATGGTATTCTACAACATATACTTTTGTGTAAAGTTTCTTTCACTTAGTATTATATCTTTGAGGCTCGTTTATATTGTTGTGTGTTTTGGTAGTTCATTCCTTTTTTGGTAAGTAGTATTTTGCTGAGTGAGAGTGCTACAATTTCCTTATCAATTCTATTGATAGACTCTTCAACTGTTTTCAATGTTGAGCAATTTTGAATAGAACTGCATTCTTGACCAAAATTTTGCTTAAAAATATGTTATCATTTCTCTTGGGTAAATACCTAGGTTTGGATTAGTTGGCAATATGGTAAGTGTATGTGATTGCTTTTATTAGAAACCATTAGACCTTTTTCTAACGTGCTTGTAGCATTTTACACTCCCCTCACTACTGTATAGTGTTCAGTTGTTCTGCATCTTTGCCAGCTTTGGATGTTATTCTTGTTAATTTTGGCCCGTCTTGTGGTGATGTAGTTTTATCATCATCTCCTTGATAATTAATTATGTTGATCACTTTTCTGTGTGATTATTTATCTTTCTTATATCTTATTTTCTGCATTATCTTTTCAAATGCTTTGGCCAGTTTTTGAATTGAGTCTCTAGCCTTTGTTTTGGGGTTGGGTTATAGGGAGATGCTTTTTATGTATCTTGGTTACCAGTCATCTATCAGATGTTTGGTAAATGTTTTCTTCCAGTCTTTGTTCTGCCTATTCATTTTCTTAACCATATCTTTTCATAAGCAGTTTTTTTTTGTCGTACTGGAGATTGAACCAAGGGCTTCGCACATGCTAGGTACGTGCTTAGCCACTCAGCTACATCCCCAGCATAAGCATAAGTTTTAAATCTTGATAAAGTCTAATTTATCATTTTTCTTTTATAATTACTTTTTCCTTATATAAGGAAACTTTGCCTATCTCCAAATTACAAAAATATTGTTTTATGTTTCCTTTTACCAACTGTATTGTTTTGCCTTTTACACTTAGGTTATTATCCATCTTGATTTAAATGTTGTGTATGATGTGAGATTGGAGTCAAGGTTAATTCTTTTTCCCACTTTAATGTTTAGTTAAACTGAGCATGGTGGTGCATGCATCTAATACCAGCACTCTGAGAGACTGAGGCAAGAGGATCATGAGTTTGAGCCTACCCTGGGAATTTAGTGACTTAATGAGACCCTATCTCAAAATAAAAAATAAAACAAAGGACCAGGCATATAGCCCAGCTGGGTTCAATTCCCAATACTGCCAAAAAATTAATCTAGCACCATTTATTGAAAAGATTTTTCTTTCCCCTTTGGAATTCTTTGATGTTTTTGTCAAAAGCTAATGATCGTAGTAAAAGTTAATTTCTGAGTTCTTAGTCTATTTAATTAATCTGTTTGTTGATCATTGTGTCAGTACCGCACTACTGTTGAATTATGCTAAGGGTTGAAATCAGGTAATACAAAATTTTCAACCTATTATGGTTAAAACTTCATTGTATACTTTATGCTTTTATTTTATATACATTTTAGAATTTTTGTTTCAGTTTCTACAAAATAGAAAATGCTAGGATTATGACTGGATTTGCACTGAATCTATAGATAAATTTAGGGAAGATCAGTATCTAAACAATGTTGAGTTTGCTAACTTGAAAGCAAAGTGATCTCTACAACTATTTAAATCTAAAATTCCTCTGAGGAGATCTGAGTTTTGAGTATGAGTCTTACCTATCTTTTATCAAATTTATTCCCAAAGTTTTGTGACACCATTGCAAGTTGGATTGTTTTCTCTTTTAAATTTCTTTTTCTAGTTGAGTTTATGAAGGTCACAGAATATAAGATCAACACACAAATCTCGTATTCCTGTATACAAGCCATGAACAGTTGGTAATGGAAATGTACAATTTCACAATAACTTGCTTCTTCCCATATAGGAAATACTTTGGTAAAAATCTATCAAAACACATATAGAATTTGTTTGCTGAAAATTATAAAATGCTGCTAAAGGAAATCTAAGAAAACCTAAATGAATGTAGAGACATTCTTCGTGAATTTGGAAATTCAACATAGTAGAGATGCCATTTTTCCCCAAGTGATATTTATTTATTTATTTGATGCTGAGGATTGAACCTGGGGCCTTGTGGTTGCTAGGCAAGCACTCTAACCACTGAGCTAAATCTCCAGGCCCCAAGTGATATTTAGATTCATTGTAATGCCAGTTAAGATCCCAGCAGAATTGTTTGTGACTATGAACAGTCTGATCCAGAATTTTATATCTAAGGGTAAAGAAACTGAAATCACTAAAACAATTTTGAAAAGGAAGGACAAAATTGGAGAAATCACTGTCAGGCTTGTAATCAAGACGGTATGGTAGAGGGATTGGTGTCTAGGTCACTGAAATGGAGCACAGTCCTGAAATAGACCACATGAATACTGCCGATCTCTGGCAAAGATCCCAAATCCATTGAACAAGAAAGGCTAGTTTTTCAACAGTGTTTTGTAGCAATTGATCATCTGTATTTTTAAAAAAAATCGTTGATCTAAGCCTCACACTGTATTATATAAAGATTAGCTTAAAATGGATCATAGATGTAAATGTAAAACATAAAGCTATAAAATAGGAGAAAACAGAGGAAAAAAGTCTTCATGACTCGAGGTTAGAAATAACACCAAAAGCATAATCTAAGGAAAAAACCCTCAATAAATTGAATTTCATCAAAATTAAGATTTCTTGCTATGCCAAAGACACTGTCAAGGGAAGTAAGAGGCAAGCTATAGACTGGGAGAAAATATTTACAAACCACATATTTTGACAAAAATTTATATTCTGATTGTATAAAGAACTCTCAAAACTCAAACATCTCAATTTAAAAACAGGCAAAGGACTTGAACAGACACTTCACCAAAGAAGACCTAAGGATGGCACATAACATATGAGAATATATTCACCATCATTATTCACTAGGAAAATGCAAATTTAAACCATGATTCCCTACTACTACATGCATGTTAGAATTGCTGAAACAAAAAGTAGTGACACCACTAAATGTTGGCAGCTGGAACTCCCATGCATTGGTGGTGGAAATGCAGAATGGTACCTTCCCACTGGAAAATCATTTGTAAGTTTTCTATGAAGTTATATATGCACTTACCACATACCCCAGCAGCCCCAATCCTAGGTGTCTACCTTAGTGAAGTGAATACTTATGTTCATTCAAAAATCTGTGCATGAATGTTCATAGCAGTTTTATTTGTGATAGCCCAGACCTAGCTTCAACTCAGATTTCCTTCAAAGGATGAAGTGATTCACCAGGGACTGTCGCACGATGGCATAGTGCTCAAGAGTAAAAAGAAAGGGCATACACAACAAGTTGGGTGAATCTGAAATTGTGCTAAGTGAGGTGAGCCAGTGTCAGAAGGTTATGTTCTGTATGATTCCTTTTATTTGACATTATTGAAAAAGCAAAAGTGTAATGATGGAAAACGTTTTCAGTAGTTCTCAGTGTTATGCATAAGTTGAGTTTGTGTAGAAACGAGTAGCAGGAAGATTTTGGGGCCAATGGAACTGTAATGTATCTTGTGGAGGAGGTTACACAGATATATATACATGTTGACATTCATAGAACTGCGCACTGGAAGAAAATATACTCGATTTTAGCCTATGATAATTTAAAAATTATTTTTAAAAATTAACTCTGTTTTATGAATCTTTACATTCATAACTGACTTTGTTTTGTTTGGCTGTGGTTTTTCTCCTCTGTCCTGCTTTTGGGTAGGTCAACTTCATCCATTGTGCTTTAAAATGATAAACTTTTAAATTTAGAAACCTATTCTTCAGTTCTGGAAGTTTTCTTCTTTTTTGTTGTTGTTGATTGTTTCTTTCCCCAGCCCCATTTTTTTTTGTTGTTGTTTTTTATTTTTGTTTTTTGGGAGGCGTGCTGGGGATTGAACTCAAGGCTTTGCACTTGCTAGGTAGGCACTCTACCACTTGAGCTAAATCTCCAACCCCCCCAGCCCCATTTTTTACCTGTTCTCTCTTGCTAATTCAGATGCTGGACCTCTTAGTCTTTGGTGCCCTCCCCCAACACTTGGATTGCAGTCCATACTCCTTCCTCTTCCCACGAGGCTGTGTAGGATATGGCTTCTGTTGAAGTCTCTGACTTCCATCTCTTGCCAGTGTCTTCCTTGCTTCCTCTGCTCTGGTCACTTGGGCCTTTGTTTTGTCAAATCACTGAGCTCATTTGGTCCCGGAGCCTTTGCAGTTGCCCTTTGGTCTCTCTGCACATCCTTCCCTGGATGTTCCTGTGGCAGCAGCATCACCTCTGAGACAACTTCCCTGGTCACCTCCTCTGCTTCCTCTCACCCCCGTTACCCTACTACATCATCTCATTTCTTTCCTCCTGGAAATGTCTCTTTTGATTTATTATTTTCCGTTTTTATTGCTTTATTAGTAATGTTTGCAGTGTCTATTGATTACATTCCTCATGGGGAGTTGGTACATGTACATATCTTCTTTTCTCATCCTCTTCCCCTCTCCTTCCTTCCCCACTCTCCATCTCTTGGTCTCTTTCCCTTTTGCAATAGTTCTGTCTCCCTTTTTCCTATTATCTGTGTTTTATTTTGCTCTTTATTTATATTTCGGGTCTGTCATAAAAGAGGCCATGCAATATTTAAGCTTGTACGTCTGATTTATTTTACTTAAGATTATGGTCCTATAGTGCATCCTTTTTTCTACAAATGACTTGGTTGTCCTTGTTTATGGCAGAGTAGTATTCCATTGTGTGTAAATACCACATTTTCTTTATCCATTCATCTGTTGATGGACATATAGGTTGCTTCCAAGATTTAGCTATTATGAATTGTCTTGCTATAAACATGGGTATGCATGTATCACTGTAATATGATATCTTTAACTCTTTTGGGAAGATACCTAGAAGGTGAATACCTGGGTCAAATGGAAGTTCTAGTTTTAGTTTTTGAGGAATTTTTGTACTGATTTCCATAAAGGTTGTACTAGTTTACATTCCCACCAACAATGTAGAAGGGTTCCCTTTTCCCCACAGCCTTGCCAGTATTTATTATTTGATTTGTTGATGACAGCCATTCTTTCTGGGATAAAATGGAATCTCAGTGTTGTTTTAATTTGCATTCTCTAATGGCCAGTGATGTTGAGCATTTTTTTGTGTATTTATTGGCCATTTGCACTTCTGAAAAGTGTCTGTTCATTTTTGTTGCCCATTTTTTGATTGGGTCTTTTCTTCCTGGATGTGTCTTGTTCATTTGTCTTATTGTCTTCTGTAGCCAGTGAATATAAGCCCTGTGAGGGCTTTGGTCTACTCCAGTGGTGGCAAATCTATGGCAGCTGTATCATTGAAAGCTCTAAAAGGTTTGCTATCCCTGGCCTACTCGATCTTCTTCTCTGCTGATACCATCATGGCGAGCATCTTATCTGACCCTTAGTAGATACTAAAAGCCTATTGTGTGGGTGGGTAGGAGGGTGGTGAATGAACGCTTTTCAGTTCTCTACTGACTACTAGTGTATTGGTGCTTCTGGAGCATTTCAGAATTGTGAGTTTAAACAGCACCTTTGCCAACTTGATTAACTCTACTTAAGAATGCTCTTATGAGCCCCCTTTCTCTGCAAAAATCTGTTTTAGGCCTGAAAGTTTGATTTACCAAATAGCAAATTGCTGATCCTCTCTTTCTGCCTCTCACCTAGAGGTCACGCATAAAGCTCTATTTCGTGCAGGAGCCTGGACAGGACTTGGGCGGAGGGATGACCAGTGTGTCTTTTTATCTCTCAGACCTGCCCGAGTGCGATGCTAGATACAAAGCTAGTGATGGCACGTAGAAGTTTAGTCTTAGTGCTTCACCCCTCAGAGCTGTGAGTCTGCTTTTGCTTTCTAATCTCTCCCAGTCAGGCTTTTTAAATTTTAGTATCATTCTCTGCCAGCATGCCAGTAAAACAAGGTGAACCTAAGGTAGGATATTGGAGGGGGGTTTCTCAGTTTCATTTCATCATTTTCAGAAAGGAGTTGAGAGATTACAGATTGTGAGGGTCCCTTTGTCTGATCAGCAGCTTTAAATCTGATGCCTTCCAGTCCGCCCATTCTTGAGTTATATAGCACTTCAATGTCTTCGGTCAAGTCCCAGGTTTCCTTTGAATAGCTCACGAAGTAAATATGAACGCAGGAAATGACTCTTTGCTTTTTTGTTTTTCTTCTCTCTGTTTTATACCACTCAGGAGGTTCATCAAGAACGGATTGCATTGGAAAACCAATTGGAGCAACTCCGTCCAGTCACTGTGTTGTGAGCCCCAAGGTTCAAGTGACAGTGTGTGACCTTGTCTGCCAAGATCTTTCTTTTGATTGTTTGAGCCTAACTACTTGTCACAGATCTTTGACTATGTCAAAAGCTGTGAGCAGCAGAGTATAATCCATACAACTTTTTCTCTTGCAGTTCACTCATATATTTTATTGTGGTGGGAAAAAATACTTCAACTGGTTATCACACTTGAAATTGTAATTATCAATGGAATTTCTCTCCCACTCTTAAGTACTTCCTCAAGGTATTAGATACTGCTCCTTACCAGAAATCATTCTTCTATCAAGTGATTTAGAGCATTATTTATTTAAAGAATTTATGATTTCTACAAAACTTACAACCAAGTACTTTCAGGATGCTTGTTTTAATTTTGTATGTATGCCACATGTAGTAGGTTGGTTTCCTGAATAATTGGGATTCCAACTGGATAGGCTTTGGTGTGATAATAATAAAAACAAAAGCTAAAATAAAATGAAAGCATCAGATTTAGACTGGCGCTGTGCCCTCCACCACTATATGCCAAAACTTGCTTCTATAGTGCCATTTTGATGTTATATCTAGCTATAAATAATACATGACTCTCGCTTTCTATTGAATGTCAAAGACTTAGTGGGTCTTTCTACCCTATAAAGTAGAGATTTTGGCAATGAGCTATGTAACTTGGCCAATCTAGCTGTCAACCCAGATAACTTGGTCCTTTCATGTAAATTTTTGGGCAAGAACAATTTACTTTAATGGCCTTGTCTGATCAAATTAAAGAAGTAGTTGCCAGATCTCTACTTTTATCCTGCATGGGATAACATATCTGTAAATGCATGAGTTTGGAAACTACTCATCAAATATGCAAAGCTGGATTGATAAACATTTGTAGTTTGAACCCAGGTATCTGGACTAGGGAAGAAAGGGAAATGGTTACCAACAATCTAGTAATCTCTGGTGGGTTTTTTTTTCCCTTTATTTTAATCTAGATTGAGAATGCGTTTGGTATAAAGAAATAATGAAAGAAAGCGGTGCTCACACCGGACATATGACTAGTTTGTTCTCTGTGAAGTGTACCCTTGGGAAGTAATTGGCTTCTATACAGTTCAGAGGAGCTCCGCCAGCTCTGGTACAGGCGATGCAAAACAAGCTCAAACTGCAGAAGCCAGTATCCTGTAGCACTTTAGGTGGCTGCTGCTTCACTTGAAAGCCCAAGCTGAGAGTGGGAATTGACTGACCCACAGGGTCCTGGATTCACCCATCCTGACGGGGCATGCCACCTTTAACAGTGCTTGAGAGACTTCCAGCAGGACATACTGTCTTTTAGGTATTTTGCTAGTTTACCCATTCTTTGGATAGATAATGGGACGGAGGTGCAGAGGATCCTTTTTGAAATGGTTTTGGATAGGTTTGGAATCTGTGGGATTAAGCTACTGGTTTCAGTAGAGCCAAAGGCTTTTAGAAAAAGTGGGTATTTATTTAATGCTTCCTTGTTCCACTGGCAAGCTTTCTAAATAGCTTAACAGCAGCAGAGAAAGGCTCAAACAGATGATGTTTGCCCAAAGAAAAACAGATTGTTGAGTCTATTCCATGCATATTTAAGTATTTTGAATTGATTTGATTTTGAAAGTCATGAAACTTGAACTGTTTCTCTGTTTCCCCTTTCCTCCCCTTTGGCTGCCTTTTTTGTTCCTGTGAGGAAGGGTTGGGAGTGAGTTTTAAACCCTTCCTAAGATTACGAATGGGTCAGTGCAAATTTTTAGGTATCTTCTTTTCCTATGTGCTGAGATTTGGGGGCTGCAACAAATTTTATCAACAAATTTTATTAGTCTTCTTGCAGATGTTTCATGGCATGTTTGGCTTTTGGTGCATTCCATCCAGGAAAGACTGGTGTATGTACTTTATCTCATAATCTTCCAGTACATGTGCACTCACTCGGGATAGCACTTTACATCCACCAGCCAGACATATCAACAAAAGAATGTTAGTCTAAACTATGCATTTAAAAAATATTGACATGCTGTCTTCCCCCATGAAGTCAATGACAAAAAGAGCCAAATAAGGAGGCTGGGGTTTGGTTTAGTTGGCTTGGTTTTCATTAGAGGAAAAACCCTGCATCGGACAATCAGAGCCCTCCAAGTTTCATAGTCTTTCTTATATATAGGCTGGGATCAAACCCAGGGCTTCATGCGTGCTAGGCAACGCTCTGTCACTGAGCCATGTCCTCAACCCAACAGCAGTATTTTAAGATAGGCATTGCATTAAAGCACACACCAGTAATATGTACCCCCAGCCTTCTTACCTGGACTTGATTTTGTCCACAGTTTATTAGTTGCTTAAAAGTGGATTTTTTTAAAAAAGAAGAATTAAATATTTGTGCGTGTATATACATACAGACATATACACACTACTCTTATTATTATCTAACTAATGCTCATCCTCAGTTTCTCTGTTTTCTTAGGATATGTGCTTTTTATTTAGGGTTATAATGCCTGATAATGTTTCTGTGAGCCTTTAATGTGATTTATAGGAAGGCTGGCTTATTAAAATGACCATTATACCTCTCTAATAAAACTGCTCCTAACATTAGATGTGCTTTTTAGCAGAATTCTATAAATAGAAGGTTAATCTTGTCCCCATTCATGGGGATTGAATTACCTTCTTCATTGGTATTCCCCTATAGGGATCTTCCAGTCACATAGGCAAAAACATAGTAGGAGCTGATAGTGGACATTTTTGGTCCCTCAGCATCCCTTGTATGTGACACATTGCTTTTTGCCACCTCTTTTATCTGACAGACAAGAAGCAAAATCAAGTAGTAGATATCTGGAATGGATATGCATGTTGTATTCAGAGCAGGTATTTGCCTTCATTGGAAGGATCTAGTGGCTCTACAAATATTAGACAAGTGCTCAGGCCTGATAGAGGAGTCAGCTTAGCTGGAAGCCGTGTCCCTCTTCTCGTCAGTGAAGAACAGTTCATCAAGGCTGGGTAGGACCGGCGCTCGTCTCCTGTAGTCCACATGCGGTGAAACCAAGGCCCTTAGAGTCAGCAGTTCCTGGCTCAGGAATCCAAAGAAAGAGGTAGCTAATGATAGAGTTAGGTTACCAGCCTGATTTTATGGTTCCAAGTTGGGTCCTCTATCCTCTGTCAACACTAAGAATAGATTAGAAGGTTTTCTTTCTATTTACCATGTTGAATTTTGTTGACTTAACTAATTAGTCTTTAAATATGAAATCGTGTTTTAGGTTTTAGATCTAGAAATTTCTCTTGGTTTGAAAAGTAAAATCTGAAGGGAAAGAATATTATTGAACTATTTGCTCTTCTGAACACCTCACCTTTCATGATGCAATAAGTTATTCTGAATTTCTTGGCAGAACATTTGACAGCTGTTGCTTTGAATGGATTCCATTCCCATATTCCTTATGGGAGTTTGTTTTTAAAATAGACTACTGTGATTGAAATGAACTCAATATGTACTAAGTTATAGTTTTCTTCAATATATCTTTGGTTACTTGGGTCACAAATGTTCCATTTCAGCATATTTTAGGATGAGTAATCAAAAACATGGATTTTCCTTTGATTTCCCAGCAATGTCTGAACTATCATAAAACACTTTTCTCTTTATATGTGATTCTACAGTCTGTTTCTAAATGTTTGTCTGTTTCTTAAGTGCTCTCACAGCCATGGTAATACTAGATGTGTAACCAAAGGTCAATAAGGCAATATTTGGAATAGATGTGTTTCTTGAAATTAAATAGGCATTTGCAAATGTCTTCTTCTAAGCAGTCGTTGGAAAGATCTCAAATTACAGTATTAACACCTTTGAGCTAACAACTTTTGTTTGGCACAAACTAGAATCACACCTTCTGACTAGATATCATCAAGAGAATGTGATTTTAAAAATATTAAAGAACAAGAATTTAGCATCTCATAGCAACTGGCTCTTCCCATATTATTGACAGTAGGCTCGTTAGGTTGTTGTTGAAGCATTATTAATGTGAACAAAATGATACTGCAGTTGAGAGGTCATTTCCCCTCTAGCCAAAAAGAACACTAATAACTTCAGTTTCTCTGTTTGACTGGTTTACTCTTTCAAGTGTGTTCTTTTAAAACTGATTTCAAAGGATCAGTTGAATTTATACTTTAGTTTTTTGTTTTTTATTTAAGCATCATGACCCACTGTGGTTCAAGTTCCTAGTAAGAAGAGAGATGTGGATTTTGGGAGTGCTCAGTTTGCATATCTTGCTTCTCCTTTGGCACAGGAAGGGGGATGGCCCCCTGATACAGCCAGATTGGTCACTGATAGCAATTTGAATGACTGTTACTTTGTGGGCCACCCTGCTTTGCTTGTTTGTGAGGAGAAGTACATCTAATTATGGGAACCTCCCAAGAGCAACCCTGGGAGCAGCAGGCAACAGACGGACAGACTTTTAAAGCAATGCAAGACAATTCTAAGAGCTGCTGCCCACACTCCACACTTTTGAAGACTGTCCTACAAATAAGGCCTGAAGCAGCCAGTGTGTTAGTGTGAGCAAGACAGCCATGTACATAGTTGCTTTTAGGCTTGCATAGTTGTTTTCTACATTTACCAACACACATGATGGTAAAGGAACTTGGGTTTGAATTGACAGGACTTGTTCTAGTTAACAGAAGCCTTGTTTTGCTGCCAGTAATTGGGGAGTGCTTGTTTTTCATGTCATGAATTCCCCTATCTTGCTTCAAGCTAATTTCATGATTGTGGTGGTTGGAGAAAGTAGGTTTACAACTCCGAGGGATATCAGACTTTAAGAGAGCTTCAGCTGGAATTTGGGAACTGCAATAAGGAAAATTTCAGGTGCCAGTTCCATCCTCAGGCGCTGTGTTGAATAACAGGACTAGATCAGAAGCTCCTTCAGGGAGCTCTGCCCTGGGATGGAACTCAACATCCTTGTTGTGTGCAGCTCGGATCAACTAAGTTGAGTTATTTTTAAGTCAACTTGTATGACAGATTCAACTGCACACATCTCGAGAGCCAGGTATACCCTCTTCTTTAGTGCCACCATCCTTTTTGTCCTTAGCCCAAATAAGAGATTTAATTGAGCCAGAGGCAAAAATAGCCATTTTAGTCTTCATAGCTGTTGGGCAAGAGAGATAATGAACTGATGATCTATTTTAAACTTGAAAGTAAAAATGTATATTTTTTCACTACAGGTACATTGAACAGTAAAAAGTGTAACAGCAAAGTATATATTTGATGCCTTCTGTCTTTTCATGATAATGTGCTACCAAGTTGTAGTAGTGTTTTACTCAGCCAGAGTCTCATTTGTTTGCTAACATTAGGAACATTATGTATATTGACCTGAAACATAAACAGGTCCCTGAGAGTGTCCTAGATTTGCATTGTGACTTGTAGACTCAAGCTAACTTTACTGCCTCTTTTTCACATTTGTTGAAAAATCTGTGAAGAACATAGTAAATTAAGGATCTCCAACTTTGGAAAATGTGAAACTGGGGTGCTATGTTAAAAATAAATGTATGATAACTAAATGGCTTTTGTGGTGTCTTGGTGTCAATATTTTTGGTTTACATATGGTCTCACATGCACTTCATGTGGGTGGTGTGAAGAGGAATCGGGGGTCTCCCCAGTAAAATCGAAATCAAAGAGTTGGTTATTTTCACCTCCTGGTGATCTGGGACAGGTTATTAAATATCTGCACATAGTGAACACTCGGTAATCAGGGTATATCATGGGTAATTCAAAGTACATTTTGAAGGTCCACTGAATTGAAAACTTGCCTTAATTCAGGGCCATGTTACTTGCTTTATCTTTTCAGCATTCTTTTTATTCAAGAATGTTTCCATCATGTTATCCTTAGCTGGAGTGGGAATGATATAGATGATCAGGAAGACTTGGCTCAAAATTCTGACCAAGTAATCTTGCAGCCCCATTGCAGTTTCCGACCTTTAAAATTTATACACTTTCAGGAGGCATCAGTCTCCTAATGGGTGGATTTTCTGCTGTGTCACAGTGTCCATGCATGAGTTTGTTCCATCTCCTGATTTTGCTTCTGTAGATACTCACTGAGTCCCTACTATGTAAGCGAGTGGTATGTTAAGAGCTGTAGACGGGGCCGAGAAGACACCTCCTTCCCTCCAGGGGCTCACAGCTTCACAGGCCAGAGACCTACAGGAGAGGTGCAGTGCAGAATGGGATAGGTGCTGTGATGTTTTAGGGTAGGCAAATGCTGTACAAACCAACCCAAGACGTCAGTGAATGTCTTTCACCTCACCATTCCAGGGTTGATGTTTGCAGTTGTGCCATTTTCCTTGTGGTTGTTCTGGGACTCAGACTCCTTCCTTCCATGTGTGGCTTCATAATCCTGTAAGGACGGGGAGGGGGGGTTCTTCTTTTAGCCAGTGGGTGGAGAAAAAAGGAGACTGGCAATGGTAAGATTAGCCTTCACAGAAATGACACCCATCACTTCTATACATCCTGCATTTTCTGGAACTCAGCCATATGACAACAGTTAACCCTACGGGAGACTGGGAAATGTAGTCTAACTGTGAGTCTAGGAGGAAAAAGGTTTGGTGAGCATGGTATCTGCCAGAAGACACAAAGCAGGTTGCTGTGAGAACACCTAGGAGGGACATCTAACCCAAAAGGTGAGGACCAGGCAGGCTTTGTGGAAGAATCTTAAAGGGTAGAGAAGCATTAAGGAGGAAGAAGACGGTGTTCCCAGCACGTGCCAAGGCAAGGTAGAGCAAGACCATGCTGTATTCTGGGAAACGCAAAGAGATTCTACAATGGATGAACATAGGATGTGGGGTGGAGGAGGTGGTAGATTAGGCACAAGGCCAGTGGGAAGGCTCTGCATGAGAACGTATTCATCACCGTGAGATTAAGGTTGTTTTCAGGATTTAAGAACAAATGCATGAAGTTCCTTATATCACTAGTATTCAGTGATTTTTTTTCTCAATTTTTTCCTACTCCCTAGAAGATAAATGTTTCACGAGAAGATTGTAAACTAGTGTTTCTAACATGGACCAAACCTGTTAGTTTGATTTATTATACATACTCTGGTATATGTTTGGGAAAAGGGCCAAAGCCCAGAATACAAGAGACTCAACCTTTATGGGCAGGAGTCCTATGGAAAGAGAGGAGACTTTTTCTGTCCTCAACTCCTTTGGGGGGGATATCAGGGACCCTGAGATGACTGAGAGGTACAGGGCTCTGTGTTTGTCGAGAATAAGAAGTATGGAAACCAAAGAGTTTGGGAATAGGGCCGAAAGCTGCCATTCCTTTTGAACAGGAGTGCTGAAAGAATTTGGCAATTCTGACCAATCCTAAAGTCTGCAGGAGAAGATGCTCCAAGTGGGACATCTCCATGGCAGACACCAACGTCAGGCTCCCGCCACGCTATTTTTGTGTATGAGGTGTTCTGGAAGCAGGAACACGAGTATTTGCAGGCATGTGAGTGGCATTTCCCTTACTGCATTTTTCCTTCCAACACAGAATACGAGGGGCCTTTATCTTTGGGCATGAGGTTGTAGCCCTGAAAGGAAGATATACCTTCCTTTATTTGCCCTGAAATCCTCCTAGCAGATTGGGCAGTAGGTATTGGCACAGAAACTCAGTAAAAATGTCAAGATTCACCTGTGAGAATAACATGAGCAGAAAGCGTAAGTAACTTATGCATTCTTAATATGTATTTAAAACAGAAATAGCCACAGTAATTGTTTAAAACATAGACCAACAAAATGTTTTGGGGGGAAGGGGAATATTTTATCATAGACAGTGTTCAAAATTACTGGTGCATGGCGATGAATAAAAGTTGAATTTCATTGTTTTTAAATTGATTTTGAATTTTCTACAGAGAACATGCCCCTTGTTTTTGCACCTGAGTGGCTGCAGTAATTTCCTCCTTGGTACAGCCCTGCAGAGCAAGGTGCATGCCTCCACTCCTTGATTAAACTTCATCAGAACTACAAGGCTGAAGGAAAGCCAAGGGGAGGAAAACAGTGTTTGGGGAATGGGATAAAGGCAAGTGACATGAATTAGATACAGATCCAGAGCCTTGTGAGGTAAGCTCTTTGAAATTCAAATGAAATTGGCTTGAACCTCAACTCATGTGTGCTAAGAGCCTGCATCCCCATCTTCCTGGAGATTCCAAGAGACAGAGGTCATCGGGGGAGGTCACCGTTTTATCCTTGTTACTTCAGGCTCTAATATGTTTCTTAGGAATTAGTTTGCTAGATTGGCCATCTATTTTACTCCAAAATATTATTTACTCAAGGGTATGTGTGTGTGTGTGTGTGTGTGTGTGTGTGTGTGTGTGTGTGTGTAGTGGAATGGAATGAAAAGGAGACAGAATTTGTAGACTATTTAGGGAGAGTAGCATTTGCACACAGTTTATATCCAGACTCACCACACCGCATAGCTCCAGGGAACATTGTTCACATTATGTTCTGTGCGCAAGATGCCCCTTGGAGATCAGCTGGTCTCTTTGGCCTCTACAGCTCCATGCTGCACAGTCCCCTTTCTCTCTCTAAGTGTTCCTCCTTTCCCGGCTTTTTAGATCTATTGGATGAGGGCAGGTGGGGAGGTGGTCACACTGGGTGTCCTGCCAGCATTGCTAATCCAGTGTCCTAATCTCCTCCAGCAGATCTTTTCTACCCTTCCTGTTTCTATTACAGGTCTAGGCCAGTAGTTCTCAACTAGGTGCAATTCTGCCTCTTCTGTGCAGGGAACATTTGCCAATGTCTGGAGATTGTGGGGTTGTCACAGCTGAGAAATGCTACTGGCATCTAGTGGGTAGAGGCTGGGGATGTTGCTAATGTCCCACAGTGCACAGGACAGTCCTCCATAACAAAGCATGATCTGGTCCCAAATGTCAGTAGAGTTGAAGTTGAGAAATCCTGTTCTATAAGAGCCCACTCGGTCTTTTTTCCCTTTTCCTCATTCTCTAGAGCAATTTAGCCTCCTCCTCACTACAAGGGACACCCATTCACAGGGCCCAAGCTACAGCAAAAGGATCTGACAAATTAGCTCATTAATTCAAGTACTCACAGCATCCAGGCAGTGATATAAATGAGTGAAGTGAGCCAGGAGGAAGATTGAGAAATTGCTTCAGTGACAGGAACAATAGGGGATGGCTGGGACAGTGGCAAACTGGAGCCTGCCCACCCTGTCTCTAAAGGCAGCACTATATTATTGTATGCAGGCTCCTGTGTTGCTAGACTTCTGATTTCTTTCTTTTTTTTTTTTTTGTGGTGCCAGGGATCGAACTCAGGCCCTTGTGCTTGCAAGGCAAGCACTCTAATCACTGAGCTAAATCCCCAGCCCCGACTTCTGATTTCTTGAGAGACTCAGTATCTCATCTCCCTCACCTCCAGCAGGTCCGTTGTGTATTATCTATTTACTTTTTTGTTGTCTTGTAATATACATGCACCAATTGTAAGTATTCAACCCAATGAATCATCAAACTAATGTCGAAGAACAAAATCACAGGCCTTACATTAGCAGATTTCAGGGCTTATTATAAAGCTACAGTAATTAAGAGTGCAGTATATATTGTTGCAAATGATAGATTAATGGTACAGAAGGGAGAGCCCAGAAATATATGCACACACGCACAGCCCTTTGATTTACAGTAAAAGAGCCATCATAATTCAGTGGTAAAAAAGATATTCTTTTCAATAAATGGTGCTGGAGCAATTGGATATCCATATGGAAAAAAAATGAACCTGGAATCTCTACCACGCACAAAAATTAATTCAATATGTATCATAGATCTAAATATGAAAGGTAAAACAATAAAGCTTCTAGAAGAAAGCACAGGGTAATATCTTCAAGGGTTTCATAAAGTGTTTTTTTTTTAAACAGGGCATACAAAACTCTAAAAATAAAGGGAAAGATTGATGAATTAGATTTCATTAAAGTTAAGAACTTTTGTTTATCAGAATTCATGACTAAGAATTTTGGCAAACTGCAGAACAGTAGAACTTATTTGCAGTACATCTGTTGAGGGATACTCGCTTGTTTTTTTCTATGTTGGGAACTATTTCCAATTTAAAACACCGAAGAGAAAGAAACCACTGTGCGGGCTGACATTGTGCAGGCCAAACAGGCAGCTCATCTTGAGCAGCGCAGAAGAATGCAGAGGCTTTAACACTTGTGCTTTTGCTTACCCTTCCTTTGACCAGCCTCTGCGAAGGGAAGCAACATGGTAGAGATCTATTTTTCAATAATACAGATTTTCCCCTGGGTGGCAAGATGGCTGCTTGTGGTGAATTTGGGTTTGAAACAGCACTTTCTCCTCAGCTGACAGACAATAATTAAAGAAAATATTTTAAAATATGATTCAATCAGCTTTTTTTGATTGGATCCCACTGTGTGCTCAGCCTGGCTTGACTCTGTGGAGACCACAGCTGATTCCTTTTTCACTTTACTCTGT
The DNA here is from genome assembly GCA_004026905.1 of Hystrix cristata. NCBI lineage: Eukaryota > Metazoa > Chordata > Mammalia > Rodentia > Hystricidae > Hystrix > Hystrix cristata. Next base: position 150,707 of record PVJO010001209.1, read on the forward strand.
GACTTGTCGAGTTTCTCAGCATCTCTGGATGACAGAGACCTGGGAAGTCAGCTTTGAGCTGTGATGAGACAGAAGACATGCACAAACGGACTAAGTTTAAACTTCTAGCACTCTTTGAGCTTTGCTTTCTACCTTCTTCTCAAACCTTGGTTTTAGTCTTCTCCTTTAATTCTCTCATGGTCTAGCTGGAAGCAGCAGGTTGGGGGATGATTTTCTAGCCTATTCTGTAAGAGGATGTGGTCTGGGATTACGGGATCAAAAAGGATCAAGATACATTAAATATGTGTACCGATTCCCCAAAACAAATGTAACTGTTATGTTTTGTGAACAAACACTAATTTAAAAAAAGGAGGCGGCTTGAAGGACGGCACTCCACTAGCATGGCATACTAGTTAGAAGTAGATCTGGAGTTACACTGTCTGGATTCAAATTCTGGTTCTGATCTTTAATAGCTTTTAAATCATGGGCAAGTTCCTTACTTCTCTGTGCTTCATTCCCTCATCTATCAGTTACCAATAATCGTGTGTGTTCCCTTAGAATAGTGCCAAGTAATTGCTAGACGTGTGTTCTTTAAATTAAAAATGGACTGTTGACCAGTTGTCTGCCAGGCCTTGGTATTGTGTCAAGCACTGGGAATAAAAGACAAAGAGGCCCCTGTCTCAGAGACCACCAGTCCACCCCTGATTTCAAGAGAGACAAGCAACTTGGCCTAATTGACCCTTCCTCTTTCTTGAACTGGCCAAAATGGAACTGCTGGGTGGTATGATGACATTGTTCTTATGGAACCTGGTAATGGCTAAGCGCCAAAGCAACTTGGAAGATGATTCAGATCCTTCTATGGGGTACTCGCTCATAAAACTTGAAACTAGAATTTTTATGCCGATGAGGAAACCTCAAACCCTAAGAAGTAAAGGAACTTACCCATGACATGGCAATGTGGTAGGGAAAAAGCCTACATTGCCTTGAACAGATTTTTAGTAGAAATAACAGATATTAGAGACTATTGGAGAGGGATCAGAAGAATTAAGGAGAATCACAGAGAAATCATAAATCACCTTATAGAAAGCCTAACTACCCATGAAGAGACTTGGAGGATATGGTTGGTGGTACTTAGAAGAAAGTGACAAATATGTTTTTGAAACTGGAATAAAGGGTTTGGGGAGCGCTTGCCTAACTCAGTGGTAAAGCACTTGCCTAGCAAGTGCAAGGCCCTGAATTTGATCCCTAGTGCCACCCCCACCCCCCAAAAGTGAACATTCTGAAACCGGAATAAAGGAGATGGTTGGTACTGTGGCAGAAAACTTAGAAGGACTGTGTCCTGCAATTATTTGGAAAGTAGAACTTGTGAAAGATGAGCTTGGATATTTAGCTGATATTATCAAGCAAAATATTGAAGGTACAGCTTGGTTTCTTCTTCCTTATAGTAAACTGTGAGAGGAAAGAGATAAGTTGAGGGGAGAATTATTAAACCAAAAGGTGCTTGATGATTTGGTAAATTCCCAGCCTAGCCAGATTGCAAAGATCAAAGTAGTCACATGAAGCCTCTTGGAGAGGGTGATGCTGTGACTCAGAGATGAGTACAGTCAGACTAGGGACTCCACAAGATTGTTCCTCAGCCAATTTAGCTGAAGCCAAAATGAGATAACGGATTGTCTCAAAAATGTTTGTGCACCTGTGCACCTGGCTTGTTTCTAATGGAGCAAATGCCTCTGACATTCTCGGGCAATTCAAAAAGTTCTTGAGAATTTTCCATGAGTAGGATCACTGTTGTCTTTAACCAAAACGGACAGAGTGCACATGAAATGAAGAAGGCTGTTAGATTCTCCAAATTCTGCGGGCAGGAAGCAAGGTCCTACAATTGCTCAGGTACAAACACATACCAACTCTCATGAAAAAGGAAGGATGACTCAGAGTGGAACCAAGAGTCCAGAAGTGAAGCAGAAAGCCCAGAAGGTAACACTGAAAGCCAACAGCAGATAATGCTGAAGGCTTGAAGCCTAATGGAGTTTGGCTAGATTTAAGAAAATGTTTTACAATAGGGATTCATTTTTTCCTTCACTTCACCCCTTTTTGGAGCACAGTATCTGTAGCTTTTGTCCTTTGTCCCACCACTGAAAGTGGATGACTTGTTTCTTTAGTTTCACACATCCACTGACAGGAAGTGTGCCCTGGAGTTGGACTTAGGGATTATACCCAGCGCCTCTTCTGTAACTGATTTAGGTGATGGAAATGGTAAGATGTGGGACTTTTGAACTAGTGAGATTTATGGACTTTGAGTTGATGCTATAATGAGGTGAGACATTGGAGCGCATGGATGGGAATCGTGGGGTTCACCGAAGGCAATCTGTGTTGAGCTGGCCCTCATAATCTCCACTCTCTCCGGTGCTACTCCTGTGGTTATATTATGCTGTGTGGCAAAGGGGACTTTGCAGATAAACTTAGTAATCAGCTAGCTTTAAAATAGGGATATTGTCCTGGATTAGCCAGCAGACCCTGTGTAGCCCCATGAGCCCCTAAAAGCAGAAGAGATGCAGCAGAAGAGGAAGACAGAGATTTGAAGCACGAAAAGGACTTGAAGATGGAGGGGATGATGGTAAAGAATGCAGGGCAGCCATAAGGAACTGATAGAGTCCCCTGTGTGACAGTCAGCAAGCAGACAGGGACCTTAGCCCTATAGTCACAAAGAACTGAAGCCGCCAGTTGCCTGAATGTGCATGGAAGCAGATTCATCCCAAAAGCCTTCGCGAAGGGTTATAGCCTTGTCAACACCTTGATTTTGTCTTTGAGAAACTCTAAACAGGACTCAGCTGAGCCATGTATTCAGACTTTTGATCTCCAGAACTATAAGATTATAAATTTGTGTTGTGTAAAGTCTCTAATTTTGTGGTAACTTGTCATGGCAGCAGTAGGAAACTAACAAGCCAATACAAAATCTTTATTCAATTTCCAACATTATGGCGTCCACCAGGCATTTCCTGGGTTGGAGAAGGAAGGGGCGGGGGCAAGGCCAAAAGATGAAAGGATCTTTCTGACTTCTCTGAGTATTCTTGGATTTTATGAAAGACTGTCATCTGGAAAATGAAAAAAAGTCATAGACACAACGAGTGTTTCTGGGTTTCTAGAAGAGCATCTGTTCCTTTCTACATAGATCCTGCAGGGCAGTTATTTCCTCCCAGGGGCATCAGACTGGTCATGAAAGAAGCCTTTCTTAGTGGCAGAGGGATGCTCTAACAGTAAGGTTAGGAAAGGGGGCATCCGACAGCCTGGTTGGTGGGGTAGGAGGGTCCTCTAGAGGGCTAAGTATGGCAACTGGGCCCCAGATGCCCACAGCAGAGAACCGAAGGATAAAGAGCAGGAGATGAGGGGAGAAGGCCTGGGCTAGAGTCCTGGGTGCCGTTTCTAGGCTGTGGCTCTGTGAAAATCACCATCCTTAACTTCTTTTTGGCTTCCTACCATAAAGCCTGCATAAGGAGAAGACCCGCATTGAGGAACTGCAGTCCCAGTGAAGTAATCTGATGCACATAGAGGCATTTTGTCAGCTGGGTGGCATCACATAAATCATAGCTGGGATTTGTTATGCTTGATGTCCAACTTAAAACAATAGGGGTTGACTGAGTTCTTCACAGAAAATGGAGGACTGCAAAGGAGACCCTGCCATGGCTTCTACTGAATGACAGGTGTGGCTGCCGATGTGGGACCCCCATGACCACGGGAGCCAAGTATTCCGTAGCATTTCTACTTCCTCCATAGCTCCGGCATGCTTCAGGGGCAGGAGGTGGCAAGCTGCTTTTCTACCTCCTCTCCACATCTACCCAGGTCATTTTCTTTGGGGATGGGGGTAGCCAGGCTGAGGTAATATTATGGAGGGATTCGTGCCATTATGACTTCCGAGTGATTCTCAAGATTAAAAACATTTCTCCAGGAATGTGCTGTGAGATGTGTACACAAATGTGTGTGTATCTGTATGTGTGTGTTCACATGTACCTACATGTGATGGGGGGAGGAGGAAGAGACTCCCAATAACATACAGTGGTGCACTAAAATGTATTGAACTGAGATTGGGACTAAACAGAGAGAGCCATCCCATCAGAGGTCAGCTTGTGGAATTCCCGGTCCCCATGGGCTGCAGATATGATCTGGACAGACTGTAGCTATGTTCTTTCTTGTCCTTGTCTCCATTTATGAGGCCTGGAATGGTTCGGTCCTTCGAATGGTTGGGTTCACAGGGCTTGGCTTTTGCAATGGCAGGAATGGTGCATGTCTGCTTTCTGTAAGTAAGAAGGAGTGTTTTCAAAGGCTCTGGTGCCTGAGAACGATTATGGGAGTACCTGGAATCATTCAGGGAAATTTCCAGAAGCCAAGCAGCATCCAAGAAGCAAATGAAAAGAGGAAAAAAGAAAAGCATGTGGAGAGACATCCCACCCCTAAGACTTCTCGGTAACAGAATTTATTATCTCACAAAATAAAAGTTTTGGACTGGATTGTAGCTTAGTGGTTGTGCATGTGCTTAGCATGTGCAAAGCTCTGTGTTCAATCCCCAGCACCGAACAAAGCCTTAAATAAGAGTTGTTTGTAGTAGATTTCATTAAACAGCATGAACCCGGGTTTCTGCCACCATTTTGCTCTGCTATCTTAGATTACTCCTCACACTGTGTCTCATCACACAGTGGCTGTAGCAGTTCCAACTATTTTTTGTTGTGAACAATGTCATCTAAAGGTGGGAAAATCTATTTTCTTCCATGTGTATATGTTTTAAAGTTTTTATTGCAGGGAAATTCATATAATTTGAACCATTTACAGTGATCGATTCAGTGGCATTCAGTACATCCAGTGTTGTGCACTCGCCATCTCTGGTTCTGAAACATTTTCATTACCCTAAAAGCAAACTCCATAACCGTTGAGCAGTCTCGTGCCCCATTCCTCCATTCCTGCCCAGTCCCAGGTAACCCTTAATCTACTCTCTGTCACTGTGGATTTGCCTATTCTGGACATTTCAGATAAGTGGAATCATGCAATTTGTGACTGTATGTGTTTTCCACTGCAGTCACACCATTTTACATTCCTACCAGCAGTGTTCAAGGGTTTCGGTTTTGCCACATCCTCACCTACACTTACTTGTTAGTGTCCATGTTTTTTGGAAAAATCCTAGTAGTTGTGAAGTGGTAGCTCACTGTGAATTTCATTTGCATTTCCGTAATGACTAATCATGTTGAGCACCTTCTTATGCATGTTTTGGCCATTTCATGTCTTTTTAAGTTTCCCTTTAGAACTCACAAGATGGTCACATTTTATTTCTCCAAGTCAGAGAGAAATTATTCCCCCTCTGTAAATGTTATTTGTGGAACTTTCATATCTGGTGCTCTTGATATAGCTGCAGGTACAGAGTGAATGCTGAGTGAATGAATAGACAGACACAAAGGCTGCTGCCCGTCCATCTCTCCTGCAATTCCTTGCTGGTGAAACCCAGTTTGGTTCAGCTGATGGGTAACCATGTGATTCGAGGAAGCCAACACCACTCATACGTTACTCAGCATAGTATATAAACACTGCAGTGATACACTCAGGGAGGAATAGCAATCGCTGTCAGTAACAGCATCAGTTTGGCTTGACTTTAAAAAATTAAAAAGTATTATTCTTACCCTTTGACCTAATAAATTCACTTTGGAACATATGTCATAAAGCAAATAACTAAAATAAGAGAAAAAATTTTGTGGAGAACATAGCCAGGAGAGCTGAATTTGAATCCCCTTCTCCTTGCCGATGATTGGTCTCGGGTAGATGACCAGTTATGGCCAATGCGATATCAAAAGAGATCTGATAGGGAGACTTCTGGGAAAGGTTTCCTCACACTTCAAAAATAAACACTTTTGGCTGTTACCATGTGGGGATTTCATAGATGGAACTATTCCAGCCACCTTACAACCAGGAAGATAAACCCGAGGGGGTCAAACAACACTCTAAGGGTGGTAAGCAAAAAAGATGGAAAAACATGGATCCTGATGGAGTTGTTGAGCCACCAATTAGCCTTCTCTGAGACCACACTACTTCTGAACATCTTATTGTGTAAGACAATAAGTCTTCCTATGTGCAAGTCAGTGTGACACGCTCAGTCAGGAGCTTCCTGAGACAAAGCAGGAATTGGATGTCTGGTTTCTCTCTAGATTTTATCCAGAAATTTAAAGTTTAGAATATGATAGCTGCTTCCTGGTCTCCACCTAAATTTTCACTTGCTCAAATAAGTGCTAAGATTTAGTGGCTTCATAATGTGTCAACTTGGCTAAGCCAGAGTTTCCATCTCTATATGTTTCTAGTTAGGGTTGGCCACAGGAGACATTTGCAGGAGATCTGGAAGGTAGAAGTGAAGAGGTAGCTGGTTCGCTGTCAAGAGTGAGTCAGGCTTATGCACATTTTCCTGGTTCCGTTGGTGTGTCTTGTTGGTGGGCTAGCAGCAAGGTTTGCAATTTCAGTTCATAGGGGACCGCTTCTTCCAGTGTCTCCAAAACCCAGGCCAAATGCGAATGTGGATTTATGGCCAGAGAGCCATTTCCTGCAGGTCCTGCTGAATTTATCTCCTGCAGGTCACCCAAGGCAGCGAAGCGGAAGGCTTGGAAGTGGAGAAAGGCCAACACAAATTCCAGCTTGTGTCTCTCAGGTTTCTGTTGGCCTGTTCTCCACCTACTTCATGTCTATCTGACTTCAGGCTCAGCACCAGTCACAGAAGAAGCAAACAAAGCCAGGCTGTTTAGCTTACTTCTTTTACCACTTCTTGTAATTGCTGAAGGCCAGCTACCTTAGTAATTTCCTGTTCTATATCATTCCTAATGATTCTGTTTCTCTGACTAAACCCTGCTTGACACACAGAGTCAAATATTTCTGGCCCTTGGGCAATCTCAGGCATGACTCAGTTTATTCTCAGCCTAAAAGTATGTATATTTGTCATTAGATCTTACGTACAATTTATAGCAGGAAAAGAAGTTTAAACAAATAGAAGCAGGCTCTTTACTATGAACTCACAGTGAGGACAAGCCACGATGCTTTCACTGTTCCACATGCACCTGTCTCTATACTGGATGTTGAGTGCATCAACAGTTTGCAGTTTCTGATCTTGGTGTTTTAAAGCCCTCATTTATTTTGATATTTGTTATTTCTCAGATGACCTGCTGAATTTACCCAGTTTAATGTGTACTTTGGGTCTTATTGCCCCAAGAAAGGCTATACTCCTTAATCTCCAACTTTACTGTACTGTATTTAATTATCTCCTCCAAAATGCTATTTAATCCAACACTGAAAACTCCATGGCTTCAAATATGAAGTGTAAATTTAGCTAATGTGTCTATGGGGTGATTATTCAAGCTGGGCTCAGCTGGGCAGTATGTCTGATGTTGCCTGGGCTCCTTCGCATATCTGGTGATCGGCTCTCTGTCAGCTGGTCAAAGATATCCTTGGCTGAGGCGAGCGGAGTGACTTGGCTGTCCTCCACCTCCTCAGCAGGCCATCCTTAGCATGTTCTCATGGTGATTGCAGATGCTAAGAGTGAGCTGGTCCAATCATAGTAGCAAGCTCCTTTCAAGTCTGTTTGTGTTATCTTCTCTTACATCATGTTGTCCTAAAGCAAGCCACATGGCTAAGCTCAGAGGCAGTAGCAACCATGTTTATAGCAACACAATTTGTAATAGCTAAGTCTTGGAAACAACCCAAATGCCCAGCAACTACTGAATGGTTAAAGATGTGTTTTTTTTTTAATACAATGGAGTACTACTCTGCCATAAAAAGGATAAACTTGAAACATTTATAGATAAACAGGTACACCTCTAGAACATACTCTTCAGTGAAATAAATCATATACACATGACTATATATCAAATTGTTTCTCTGATATGAGAAACTGTAAGCATAAATAAGGATGAAAAGGTGTAATAGATATTGTGAAAAATAAAGATAATATTCAAATGGGAAAAGAACTAGAGAGGGAAGAGGGGGAAAGAAAGGAAGGGAAAGAGAAAAGAAAAGAAAAAGAAAAAAATGGGAAAATGTAAATAAAGCTATTGTAAATAAGGAAGGGAGGGGGAGTGCAAGGCAGAGGTGGGAAAGGGGTGGGGGAACCAAGATAAATTGTGTACAGGTACAAATTAACTATGATGAATGTGATCATTATGTTTATCTACAATGTACCAATACATGTTCTTGGTAGGAAGAAAAAAGGAAAAATATAAGATACTGCAAAGTTATGTGGCAAAGGGGTTTTGGACACAGGGATAAGTAAAGAAATGGGGTCATTTCCCAATCTATCGTAATTCCCAACACTGTCTTCACAGAGGTAATAGTTAACCATATTGGCTGCTCCTGTTTTCAGAATCATTTCTTCTGCAGTGTATAGATTTCTTATGGCTTTTAAACAAATCATTCATTGTCAAACGATTGTGCTTGAGTCTTGGGCTCAGCATCCCCTATCATTAGGATAAGTAATTTCCCTGTAAAGCTGCACATGTGCATAGTGTATGATTTGATGAATTTTGACATTTGCATGCACATCAGTGAATCTTGCCTGAAGTAATTATTGCTGCTGTGTTTTTGGGATAACTTTTCTATTTCCCCCATTCTTCCTACATTTATTAATAGGAATTATTCTGTCAGGATATTTGTTTCTTCTTTCACATTTATTTATATCAGTGTGAATTGATAGATAAGTGTTTTATTGTTTGGGCTATAATATGAAACTATCATTATTCAGTGTGTTGCTTGAATTATTTCACCTTGGCATTTGGAAGCTCCTTCAGGTTGGCTCCTGCATTCTTTTGATATGCCCTCGTCATTTTTAGTACCTCTATCTATTTCTTTTACTAGAGCATCTGCTGCATTCATGAGGAGTTATGAATACTTCTGTATTGGTTAGCATTAAGCTTGCTGTTTGGAACAATAAACTCTAACAGTGTATTGAACAAGATTGAATTTTATTTTTCTCTCTTGATATACCATGTTCATGGATCAAAAGACTCAGTATTATTATGCTGTCAGTTTTCCCCAAATTATCTGTAGATTCAAAGTAATCTTAGTAAAAAATTCCAGAAATGTTTTGTAGAAATTGACAGACTGATTCTAAAGTTGATATTAAAGCCACAAAAATAGCCAAAATAATTTTGGAACGATAAAACAAGGATAAAGTTGAAGGACCGCCCCCCAACTATCTGAGTCAAGGCTTACTATAAAACTATAGTAATTAAGACAATATGGTATTGGCATTAGGAGAGATATGTACACTAGTGGGACAAAATAAAAGAATCCATAAATAGTCCACTACATAGCTGGTCAATTAATTTTTGACAAAGGTGCCAGGGTAGTTCAATCTTGAAAGGATACCAGTAGTCTTTCAATCAATAGCACTGGAACAACTAAATAACCATATGCAGAAGAGACAGAAGTCAATCTTTACCCTGTACCATATGTTAAAATTCATTTTAACTATATCATAAGGCAAAATGTAAGCATGAAAACTATACAAGTTATAGAAGGCAACATAAGAGAGAAACTTGGGGGTCTTGGGGTAGGCACAGTATTCTTAAAAAGGACACAAAAAGCCCAAACCATAAAAGAAAAATTTGGCAAATTAAAATTAAAACATCTGCTCTTTTAAAAATAATGTTAAAAATGGAACGACAAGTTGCACTTTGGAAGAAAATATTGCAAAGCACATATCTCATGAAGGATCTATATCTTAAATACAACTCATTAGTAAGAAGACAAAAATAGGATTAAAAGATTTGAACACGGGCTGGGGATTTTAGCTCAGTGGTTAGAGTGCTTGTCTTGCAAGCACAAGGCCCTGAGTTCAATCCCCAGCACCAAAAAAAAAAAAAAAAAACAACAAAATTTGAACACACATTTCACAAAAGAAATATGCATGGCATATTAATACATGAAAGATGCTCAGCATTATTAGTCATTAGAGAAATACAAATTAAAACCATAAAGAGACACCACTACATGCCTACTGGAATGAATGAAATGAAAAATTCTGACACTATTAAGTGCTGGTGAGGATGTAGAGCATTTGGAAATCTTGTACACTGTTGGTGGATGGAATAGGTTTGAAAATTTCTTATAAAGTCAAACATATACTTAACATGCCACCCATCAATCCCTCTCAAGAGAAATAAACAATATCCACACAAGGATGTGTACACAAGTAGTCATGGCAACTTTGTTGATAATTACCAACACTGGAAACAACCCGAATAGATACCCATCAGCTGGTGGCTTCCTGTGACAACATGATATTTTTTGCAATTCTTAGCATATGACTTCCTTGCTCTATGCTACTTCATGACCCAATATGGTAGCTTGTATCTCTAGGCTTCTTATCCATATTCAGGCAGTAGGAAGGAAAAAGGTAATTAAGAGAATTATCACTCCTTTAAAGATACTTCCTGTAAGCCATACCTATGTCTTTTTACATTTGATTGAGCAATACTTAGTAACTTGGCTACATCTAATTGCCAGAGAGACTGGGGGAATGTAATTTTAAAACTAGACTATTATTATATTGAATAAAATTGAGGTTCTATTTTTAAAAGAAAGTATATGATCGGAGTTATGATAGGCAAAAAACAGTGGCTATCACAAGCTCAGAAAACAAGTTGTGAATATGCTATGTATTGCTCATTCCCAAGCAAACATCTGGGCAAGGTTCACTTTCTTGTTCTCAAGAATATGTATCTTTCATTTCAAAACCAACACCTCTTTGATGTGCATCAGTCTCTTTTGAAGGTGGGGTTAAATAAATAACATATGCCTTAACATTGAGGACAGAGTCATCAAACAGTGAACTGCTAGGCTTCAATTTTTACACTTGTGTATTTATTCAATAACTCACAGCACACACCTATATCTAATTCTGTGCTTCAGTCTTTAACATTGCAAAGAGTGGTAAATGATCAACAAGCATGATTACCATCATCAGTAAATTAGAGTTTGCCTATTAAAGACTAAAAATGTAACTGAGCAAGATACCAGCACTTTTTTAGGCACCCATACAGCTTACCAAGTACCTTCACACCCATTCTCCCATATGCCTTCACAGTCTACCATTTCTCAGGGCCTAGAACCTGCAGACGACTGAGCAAATTTTGACCAGAAAGATACAGAAAGAGAAAACATTTTTTTCTCTAAAAACAAAGTCACAAAATTAGAAAAGTATAATCTCATACTATTTGGAAGGAAATGCCTGTTTTCTGGAGGAAATTTTTAAAATGAAAATTTCAGTTTCTATTACAGTTTTCCATGTTGAAAATTGTTTCCTCAGAGAGAAGAGTTGACCATTTCTCTTTTGAAAGAAAACTTGATGCTAGAGCTTAAGTTTCTGCTATCTGGGGATTGATTTGATGGATGCTTCCCTGAGAGGTGGAGACTGGCTTGACTATGTTTCATCTAATATAGTTGTTGCCTTTTATACCAGATATTTATTCTATAACTGATTAAAGTCTAAATTGGCAACCTAGCCCAGAGAAAGAAGAGTAAACTCTTCTATTTGTGAGAGGAAGATAAGGGAGTGGCAGTGGCACAAGTAAGTGGTAAATACTTCTGTGGTCCAGCAGCCTCTAATGGTGTAATCAAAACCACATGTGTACTCTGGAGGTGGGGGGTGGCTGACATCAGAGGATCTCAAGTTCAAGCCCAGCCTGGGCAACTTAGTGATTTAGCAAGACCCTGTCTTTAAAAATGTAACAACAGGCTGGGGATGCAATTCAGTGTGAAGTCCCTGGGTTTAATTCCTAGTACCACACAAAAACAAAACAAAACATGTATTAGTCATCTATCATCACAATAATGCTATGTAACAAACCATCCCAAAACTCAGTGCCTTAAATAATTTACTTATACACCTGTGTGTTGGGTGATTTGGATGACATAGCCTAAGCTTGGCTAAGCTTGATTGTAAGCTGCAGTTTGGGTCTAGCCCAGCAGACTAATTCAACATGTTCTCATGGCAAAGGAAGAAGAATAGAATGAGTGAGTGGAAATACCAACTGCTTTAAAGTATAAGTTCAGAACTAGGCCCAAGTTACACTTGGCCCAAGAAAGTTATATGGCTAAGAATCACCATCAATGGATTATGGAAATATATTCCACCTCTAGATGGAAGAACCACAATGTCGTAGGGTAGAGGGCATGGATAGAGGGAGGGGCGGGCAATCAGAAATGATAATTCAATACCTACTGAGAAGCAACACTATGTTACTTCCACACATTTAGCTATTCCACCTAACTCCCACTGAAGATCATAGACACCAACCGTCTGGTAGTAATGTCATTAGGAATGTCGGGGCAATGATTTCTGAAGATTCTCTATTCCCTAAAAGCATCAAGGACACTGGAAAATACATTCAAGATAAGCTTTTTTAGAACTCTGGAAATTAACCAAAAGCTTATAGTAATCTGGACAGCATGTATTGTTTTAAAAAAATGACTGAATCTCAGTAAAAACCATGAGTTTTTTTTTTCCTTTTATCTTGTCTTATTCCCATATTCCTCTCCCTAATTCTCTGGTAGCCTTGAAAACAGCCTGCAATTGCAGTGATAGCCAGCAGCCTAGCAGCTACTGGCTTGGTCAAGATAAAGTTGGAAATCTTTCAAAGCCTCATTTTCAGAGAACTGTCACTATCTGACCTATTTTACAGTGTCTTAAAAAATCCCACTCAGAAGTGTTGTCTTTATTTGACCTGACTCAGAACTCATCCGTTGTGAAAAGCCTTCTCCTCAAGGGCATTTGTCAAAAACAATCAGCAGTAATTGTTTAATATCACAGTTGCCCAAGGCAGTGGTATAAGTTGGGACAAATAACAAGCTAACTAAAGAATTTAAATGGAAAATCTAGGGAATGAGATATTCACAGGGGTTTTGAAAAACTCTGGCATATTCCTGGAAATCTAGAGGACTGTCCATATGTATAGGTCTGAGTCCCTCCTGCTCAGAGTTGCATAGCTGCTCAAGAAAGACCTGAGAATGCTCTAAACTCTCACTTTGGCTGACCTTAAGTTTTTTCACAAGTATAAAGGTAATGCTAAGTTGGAGTTCTAAACTAGTTCTGCAAGTTAATGTATGGCTTGTAACAATCCAAGAAAAATGGCTGAATGTAGATAAGAATGGTGAGCATGGACTGGCTGAGTATTAAAAGCGTGCCCAGCATGCACAGAGAGCCCCTCAGAAAAGACTCAGAGGCTTAATTTGTTCAAGGCATTTAACACATTCATGACGGGATGGTAATTCATATATCTCACTGCTGGGCAGCTCTGATTTGAATTTCATTGTCTGATGTTAAATATCTAACCACCAGTGGTTTAAGCCATCCAATGGGACAGTCACACATGTACCACCAGTGGTTTAAGCTGGCAGGAACATGTCTGTTCAACCATTAGCTGACTACTAAGTTAAGAGTAGAGACAGCACTGGCTATACGGACAAAGAATAGAGACTCTACAAAATTAGTTCAGGAATGTCTCTGAACAAAAAACAACCACAACAAATGGCAATGAAAACAAACCCTGGGTGTCTTGGTCACTTTCTTTGTCACTGAGACACAATATCTGACATCCACAATTTAAAGAGGAGAGGTTTATCTTGGCTCACAGTTTGTAGAGGTTTCAGTCCATAGTTGGGTGGCTCCAAGTCAGGGCAGTATGGCAGAGGAGAAGCAGTTCATGGCATGGCAGCAGAAAGTAGAGAGTGAAGGGAGGAACTAGGGAGGGAGATAACCCCTTCCAGGCCACCTCCCAGTGACTCATTTCCTCCACCAGACCCCCACACCCTAACAAGAAGTCAGCTATAAACCCCCATAATCCAATCAGTTTCCCAAATGATTTAAACCATACACTGGGGAAGAATCCAACTTCCAGATTTACCAGATTATATAAAATTACCATTTTAAAAAGTTATAAGACATGCAAAGAAACAAGAAAAAGGAGGAATAAAGGTACAGAAGAGTGGCTGAAATCTTCACAAATTTTATAAGAATTAATCTAAAAATCCAAGAATGAACTCCATCCAAGTAGGTAAAACTCAAAAGACAGTCACATCCAGACACCTCACAACCAAACTATTGAAAGTCAAAGATAATCTTGAAACAGCAAGCAAGATAGAAGCAACTTATCACATACAAGGAATCCTCAATAAACATTCACAGATAATTCCTTGATTTCCCTCCAGAAACCACTGATGCTTGAAAACGTGGAATTTAAAGTACTGAAAGAAAGGCTATCATCCAAAAATTCTATATTCAGCAAAACTATTTTTCAAAAATAAAAGAAATATCAAGACAGCCTCAAGTAAACAGAAGTTGAGTTTGTTGCTAGCAGACCTGTCTTATAAGAAATGAAAGGATACTACATGGTAAATTGAATCCACATGAAGAAAGAAAGAGCTCCAGTAAAGGTAAAAGACAGTGCACAAAGCAATAATTATAAATCTGTGTTGATGAACACCTAATGTACAAAGATGTAATTTGTATGAAAATTGCAAAAAGGAGACAAAAAGGAATAGAGCCATGTAGGAGCAAAATTCTTGTGTTATTGAAATTGAGTTGTCATTCACCCAAAATAGATTTTTGTAAGTTGTTAGTTATAACATCCAAAGAAATCGCTAAGAAAATAACTCAAAATATAGTAAAATAAAAAGGGAGAATGATACACTAAATACATCTGTGTAACACAAAAGAAGGCAGTACTAGAGCAATATAGGAACCAAGATGGCATATGATACATAGAAAACAAGTAGCAAAATGGTAGCTGTAGGTCCTTCATCATTAGTTGTAGGTCTTATGTGTATATTACATTAAATATAAATGGATTAGACACTCCAATCCAGGTAGATTGGCAGAATGGATCAAAAACATGATCCAATAATATGCTGTCTATAACAGACACACTTTAGTTTCAAAGAACATAAATAGGTTTAAAGTAAAAAGAAAAAGATATATCATGCAAACAGTGATCAAATAGACTACAGTGACTATGCTAATCAGTGTAAGGAACCTAGAAAAACAAGAGCAAATTGATCCAGAGGAAGAAGTTAAGAAATAAAGATTAGAGTGGAAATTAATGAACTAGAAAATAGAAAAACAATAGAGAAATATTTAAAAAAACCAAAAATTGAGCCATTAAAAAGATAAGAAAATTGACCAACCTTTATTGGTCAGTTCTGTGGTATATTTTAAACAGTTGATTATCTTTTATGTCCTTAGCTTTCTTTTTCTCATTTGGGCCTTTTTCTCCCATTGTCTGCAGAGGTTATTTCTAGCCTGCATTCTCCCCAACATTGCCACACACACACACACACACACACACACACACACACACACACACACACACAGCACACCACCTACACTGAATTTATGGAAATAAGTTGTCATCATTTTCATAGAGAAAATGGGAAATTCTTCAATTTCTGACCACCAAACAGTTCTGGTTGATTACATGGATCTGATGAGTCAGTCAGACTGTGAGAGAAGTCCTTGGAAATGAGTTTTGAAAACAAATTCTGCACATCAATGGGCAAATCAGTTTGGATAAACTAAGGAAACTTGGGCCTTTGCCCATTGCCACCAACAGAACCAGGGTGGACCATGGCTACACTGCTTGAGATGAAGTGCCTGTATTTGCTGGTTAGAAATTGTTCTCAGTGCCTGTCTTCTTGGGAAAGTTCTTCTCCCCTTGGGCATTTAAAGTGGGTCCAATATTTTCATGTTGTTTTCCCCCAATTCTGTTTTGAGGGATGTTGCTCTCTTTATAGTCCATTTGCCAGGAATCTGGTTGTGAACCAATCTGTACACTATTTAGTTGTCTGAAGGAGGAACAGAGTGCTTTTGAACAAATTCTGCTTTTTGCAATGCCCTGGCCTAATGTTGAAATATCATGCCATGGGGAATGTTATTCATTACTCATTCATTTCTAAGCTTGGAAGTGGGAGTGCTACACAGGGAGGTGAGGTTGGGTGGAGAAGGAGAAAGAGACATGCTTAGTTGTTGTTCTGGGTATCTTAGACTTTCTGGTGTGAATGTGTGATTTGTATACACAACTGGATTAAAAGCTTCTTGGGATTGGGGAGTGTGCATCTCCTGCATGTTTTGTGTGTTTGTTTGTGTGTTTAAAACCAGTCTGTAGATCCAGTCTATGTAGCAGTTTGCTTACAGTAGTGAGAATGTTATGCCCTGCCCTTATTCTTGCAGTTATGCGTAGCTTTATATAAGTAACCTTATCCTTTCTCACAAAAGTGTTCTAGGCACTGAGGTATACGGGAACAAAAGGGATGTTCTTGCATTTACAGAAAGAGAAAGGAACAAAGGAAGGGAGGAAAGGAAGAAGAAAAGAAGGAAAGAAGAAAGGGAAGGAGGGAGGAAGGGAGGACAGAAAAGAAAGAGAGAAATTCAAGCAAGCTATGGCTCCTTCTAAAGCTCTATTTCTAAAATTCCTTAAGTCTTCATGATTATTAGACATAATTTTTAATAAAATGTTCCTGGGTTCCAGCACAAGATGGGGTTAAATCATTCCAAAACTCTCTTTCGATGCTTTGGATTTCTCTCCTCTGGCACGGGTGATAATGGCGGTGGAGGGGTACAGGAAGAGAGGAGGGAGTAGTGTTGCTTTTGTTGCTACCCACAGAGTCCCTGGATATATTTTTCATCAGTACCAGAGGGTTTGTGTTGTCAATTAAGGCCAGAAGAGAGGTAATCGCAGTGGCCAAGACACAGATAGGTTGGTTATCTCTGACTCCAGGAAGTGCAGATTTTACACTTCTACTAATCCACAGCCTGCTGTAATGAGGGAAAATAATAAATGAGCCCAGAATGTTATGTTAGGTTTTAGCTCATTGACTTAAAAGGCTGAGGTATAATTTCCCTGAGATTTTTATAGTCATGAACATCTGCTCACAAGAGTCTGCAACATCTGCAGCACTTGTAGTCATTCTTTGCAAAGGACCATAAAGTTTATAGAGAAACGAATCCACCCAGACACAGAGGAGACCTGGCAGAACCACCTTCCTGGCTGAGAAGTTTGTTGTTTTATATTTCAGCATGAGCTACAGAACACTGTGTGCCTGCACTTGAGGACATGCAGAGAAAACAGAGCTAGGATTTCTTCTCTGTCCTTCTCTACACACAAATGCACACCCCAGTCAACACTTGTTGTGTAGAAGTTTATACAGTCCTGCTATATTCTGGAGGCTTTCTCATGTTACATTCCCTAACTTTCAAGTAGTCTCATTGGTAGCCATTAGATCTTTCCACAACGACGTACACATAGGTAGACAGACAATTTTAAGGGTGCATACTGAATTGGGAAACTTCAAAGCCCTAAATATTTAAATTTCTGCTGTCTGGATTCACAACTATGTGCCAAAGAAGAAGGGGTAAATAGAGGTAAACTCAGACTGGATTGGGATTGAGGAGAATGCCATTCTGGTCACAGCTCTGGGGCCCTTATACATCACTTGGTTTCTTTGGGGGTTCCATTTCTCATTTATACTGTGAGAAGCTGGCTTCAATTTTCCCAGTCTCTTCTAGGTCTCATGCAATAAAAACCAGGAAGCTGTATCCATTCTGACTTTGACCATGTAACATGGATGTGTAGGAGGAAGGAGAGAAAGACCTTTGTCAAAATGTTTTCAAGAGTTTACTTTGGAGTGAGAGAATATTGAGGGAGCACTAACTAGTCTTGTTCTTTTTGGAATCTTCTATCATGTGTGGATATCATATTTAATCTAAATAATGTAGAATAATTAAACTATTTGGTGAAGCTAGCACCATATTTACTTCACAGTCTCCTTCTTCAGGTAGGTCCATGATGGTGGCCGGACCAGTGCACCACACCCACTGAGTAGTCCCTATTTAACCAATGTTGCCCCAGATCATTCCCATGATACTGCCTTGAAAGTGCTACTTGTTACTTTGTGTGTCTTAGATTTTTTTGGCATGAATGTGTGGTTTATATATGCAACTTGATTAAAAGCGTTTGAAGATTGGGGACTGTGGGTCTTCTGCTTGTTTTTGTTTGTTTTTTGGTTTTTTACAAACCATTCTGCCAGTGCATGTTATAGGCACTTACAGTTGTCGATGTAGTGAGCGAGTGAAAGATTACATTCCAATGTCTTAGGTCTAGGAGTTTCTTCCCTCACTCAGCCAACAAAACCGATAGGACTTTGAACTAGTGGTCAAGATAGAACCTATAAATTTCTATCAGTGTAGCTGCTGACCTCCAAAAGCTTGTAGTCTGGCAAAGAAGATTATACTGTCAGGGTTCGGTTCGGCGCTCAGACAGATCACCAGGGCTGACAGCAGCTAGCGAGGCATGAAGCTTTATTGTCAGGGGAGAATCGGACGGACCATCCTTGCAGGTAGAGAGATGACCCATTTGACATTTGGATCAGGGGGCCTTATATACAGCTTTTCCCGCTCATAGGGCCTGCTCTGTGCAAGCGCGGGCTTTTTGTATGAGTGGGGTTTTGGCACGCGCGTGGGTTGGGGGGCTGCCTTCCTAGAATTCTGTAACGGCCCAAAGGGCCACTTTCTTGGTAGAGACCTAGAGGGCCACTTTCCTGGAACTTTGTATTGGCCAGAAATGCCACTTTCTTGGTAGTGGCCTGGGCCCTCTTTTCCCAGAAACTGCAACTCGCTCGGGAGCAGGGAGTGGGTCAGCCTAACACATACATATACACGAATGTCTGCAATTAAAAGTTGTTATGGAGGGTGCCATAGGAATGGCGGAAACTTCAGAGGACAGGATCCCCAAGGAGGGAGAATTTACTTCCAGTAACACATCAGGGAAATTATAGCTGACATTATTGGAACCTCACAAAACATTCCCTGCTCTTCCTCTGGTTTTTGATACAGCTGCCTCAGATAGTCCAGGCAATCTTCAGCGTCATGCTGACAGCGTCTCACCTCATTCAGCACACGTGTCTTCCTGCCTTAGGGCTTTCTCCAATGCTGCGGAGCTGGCCGGGTCAGTGTACAAGAGCCGCTGAAAGTGTGGGGGAGGTACTGCCCTCGGGGGTAACTCTCCCCCAGAGGCGATGGGAGTTGGTGGGTAAGGGCTCCAGGCTCTGATTCTCTGAAGGACAGATAGTTCCGAGAGGCATCCCGTAGCTTCCTGAGGATCCCTCTGGAGTCAATCTCTCATTGCCTGTGGCAGTGATCGCCTTTCCTCCATTTCTCTTTCACATTCTTCACTTATTTACTTAATATTTCTACTCAAGTCCTTGTCTTGGGCTCTGTTTTTATGAGAAACTAAAGCAGAAACCATTATGAGTTAGGAGCCACTTGAACTGGGCCTTGTCCATGGGCAAACGCAAGGAGAAGGGGGCAGGGTTGGGGACTGGCACATTGTCGGGGAGGTATGGAGAGCACAGGGCATACCTAATGTAGTAGTGTTGAAAGTCCTCCTGTCAAGATTTGAGTCTATTCTCTGTCCCTCGAATCTACGCTGGCTTCTGGCTTGCTTTGTCCACTAAAGTGCTACAGAAATGAGGTCGTGTGACTTCTGAGCTTGGGCCTCAAGCAGCTTGGCACAATTCTGCTCCCATTCTTTCCAAAGCCAGGACTGGTCTGCTGGAGCATGACAGAATGTGTGACGCCCAAGCTTTGCCAGCAGAGGAAACCTCTAGGCAGCCTAGTTACCCTAGCAGCTGACCACAGACACATGAGTGAGCGTAGCTGGACCAGAGACGTCTCAGGTGAGCTCAATGCAAATCACCAACCACATAAACTGTGAGATAGATAAATGGCGTTTTTTTTTTTAAGCCACTAAATTTTGGAGTGGTTTGCTATGCAATAAAAATGAAATGATATGTCTGGGGGGAAACCGGGTCATCCTGATTAGCCAGAAGATGGCACCCATGACTTAGATTGAGGCTACGTTGAGGTGGGCTTTGAATGCCATCCTAAAGAATGCCATCCAGTAGCTAAGGAGGCACTATGAAGGAGACAGCTGGGTGGCCACCAAAGATTTGGGTTTCCATGCTGTAGTGCAGAATTATTGCTGGAGAGGGGATCCTCAGCCAGAGGCTATATTTTCCCACCCTTCTTTGCACATGAGTCGTTCTCTTCCAAGGAATATCAGTGTCAGGGATATGGGTAACATTTACTTGAGATGTATACTTTTAGGCATTGGGTATGGGATTTTCCATACTTACCCTCCTCTCTTTGTGGCAGTTGGATGATACCCAGGCAACCCTAAACCCACAGAATGGTAGACCATCAAGATTCGTGCAACCTGGATTCCTGCATCTCTCTTTAGAGATCTACTTAAGAGGTGATTTAAACCGGGTGTGGTAGCACACACCTATAATCTCAACATTCTGGGAGGCTGAGGCAGAAGGAATGGTGAGTTTGAGCCCACTCTGGGTAATTTAGCAGTTTGGTGAGCCCCTGTCTCAAAATTTTAAAATATTTGACAAAGGGCTGGGGATGCAGCTCAGTGCAAAGGCCTCGGATTTAATCCCCTGTACTGAAAAAGGAAGGAGATTGAATTAAGGAGACAACAGATATGGTCTTGTCTATGACGGCAAAAAGGAAAGCACCAGAGCAGAGGGTCCCTTCAAGTTAGGCGTTGTCCTTCCAGGGGTGGAAACTGTCTCACCATGCGCAAGAAAACCTTTATGCCTAAATTTGTTTCTACCTGCTTAGTTGTAAATTAAGAAAACTGGTCCCAACATTCCAGGATTGGAATCTGAAAAGTGTAGTTCTTCAAAAGCATCCGAAGTTTCTTTTTCTTTTATTTGGTTTTTTGACACAGGGTCTTACTATGCAGCCGAAGTTTCTTTTTAAAGAATAATCTTAATAATATCCGATGCATCAGAGAGACTTTGTCCCTCTGTGAGCCTGTGATACCTTTCTTCTTCCTCCCGTGTACTACCAAGATCCTATTAGATTAGGATCACAAAATAGTTGCCACCATCTGGCCATTTTAGTCTTCTTTTTGGATGTGAACACAGGTCCTCCTGAGGAATAGGGAAGGTCCCTTAAACATTTTCCTGGGGAAGGTTTAGGTGTTCATTTCTGTTCACTCTGGGAGCAACTCCAGGCCCGTGTGTAGGAGTGTGGAGTCACTTGCTTCTGAATGAGTCATTTCTTAGAATCACTCCTCGGGACAGTAAGCCATCCTTGGCATCCAGAGCTGTGGTGCTGCTATAAGCAGCTTGGCTTCCTGGCACCATTATTTGGCTTGGCCTTGCCTCTTCCCACCACTCTCTGCCAGACTTCCCAGAGTGGACCTGTGCCAGGCAGTGGAAACTTCACAGGACATCCTTGGCCCCAGCTGCCTGTCCGTCTGGGCATTTGCTTATTGCCTGGGGCCATGTGACCAGACACTCAGCCTGCGGGTCGCTGGGTATTGACCCTCCCTCGCTCCAGCCTGCTTGTCAAGTTGCCTTGACCTGTCCTACCCAAGCCAAGCCTAGACTTGGAAACTACCCCAAGGGCAGCTGTAGCTCCTCAGCCGTGCTTCATGGTGGCCTTGGAGTGCTTTTGCCCCCGCCCCCATCCGGCTCTCAGAGCCCATGGAATGTTGAGAGAGAGCTTTGACCTGGACCTGGATCACCTCACACCATAACTAATGAGTTTATTATAGTGTGCAGTAAGCCTCAAACCAGCTTGACTCAGATTCTTAAAGGCCCAGTTCTAAGTACTACATGTCACCCCAGCAGAAGCATAGTGTTAATTTGATTTAAGAACCTCTTTCTGGCTTTGAAGTGAGCAAACTGTGTCTTCAGTGTCCCACAGATTCTCTTTAGGTCTTTCAAGGAATTTCAAATCCCTTCTAATATCTGAGTTAATACGACTGATTTATATACGTATGTATGTATGTATGTATATATCTGTGTATGTGGTACTGGGGATTGAACCCAGGGCCTTCACACTGAGCTATATTCCCAGCCCTTTTTTATGTTTTTTTATTTTGAGATAAGGTCTTGCTAAATAGCCAAGTTGCCCAGACTGGGCTGGAACTTCTAATCTGCCTGCCTCAACTTCCCAGAATCCTGGGATTACAGGCATGCCCTGTCACACCTGATTTCTTATGTCCTTGTGTTAAGAACTGGATCTAAGAACAACACCGAGATCGAAATATTGAGTTCCCCTATAATAAGAAGTTGGATGGTAATAATGATAATGCCAAGCAACAGTTTTGAGCACCTATTACATGTCAGACTCTGAAAAATAAATTATACAGTATCTTATTGAGTCTTAATAATACCATTGCCCTGTAAAGTAGATATTATCCCATTTTATTGATGAGTAAGCACAGGGTAAAGGTGAAATAAGTTGTGAAATTTCAGAAAATACAACAATTGGGCAGCTATGCTTGGAATCCATGTCATGTGTTTGAACTGTTAGCTCTTTGCACTAGTGTATCTCAATGGGTGGCAGACAGGCCCTAGTTAGATGGGTTTGTCCTCTTAATTAAATCTGGGAACAGTGATAATTGAAAAAAAACTATTGGAAGTTATTTAGTTTGTTTAATTACGCCAGTTGATGTCAGCTCTTTGAAGCAGAAAAATTACAGTAACTTTATAGACTTTGACACTAGAAAATTCAACTATAATTTTACCAGCCAGAGATAATCACCATTAACATGTGAATTTTTATTTAGTATTTTTATTTTCAATATCTTCTAGTATTACATTAATAATAAAAGTAATTTTAGGAAGTACAAAGAATCAAAAAGAAGGAAATAAAATTCATCCCAAATTGTGTTATTAGCTTTCCAGAGTCTGTGTATGTGTGTATTGTATTGATTTATTATCTGAACTTTGTAGTTTAATAGTCTTTTGTAAATGTCTTTCATCTGAAAGTGACTTCCATGACATTTCTGTTAGTTTTCCACCTCAGCATAACGAATTACCAAAAACGACACACATTTATTGCTTCATAGTGTCCAGGGGTCAGGAGTCCAGGCCCAGCTTCCCTGCTCGGGGTCTCCCAAGGCTGCTATCATGGTGCTGACTAGACTGTGTTCTCAAATGGAGGTTGGCTAGGGCAGAATTCACGTCCAAGCTCATACAGGTTGTTAACTACAACCATTAATCCTTGTATGTCAATTTTATTGGATTAGGAAATGCCTAGCAGATTAGTAGAGCACGCTCCTGGGTGTGTCTGGGTGGGTCATGGAGGTGGGGCCTTGGGTACTATATCTGGTCCCTCTCTGGAACTCTTCACCTCCTCTGCTCCTTGGCTGCTGTGAACTAAGCAGATT
The DNA here is from genome assembly GCA_004026905.1 of Hystrix cristata. Taxonomy (NCBI): domain Eukaryota; kingdom Metazoa; phylum Chordata; class Mammalia; order Rodentia; family Hystricidae; genus Hystrix; species Hystrix cristata. Next base: position 173,944 of record PVJO010001209.1, read on the forward strand.
TGCTCTGCCACGCCCTTCCACCATAATAATGTTCCTGCTTTGAACCCAGCTGACTATGGAGTGAATCCTCCTCAAAGTGTGAGCTAAATTAAACTTTTTCTCCTTTAAATTGTGTCAAGTATTGTGTCCAGCAATGGGAAAGCCGACCTAGACAATGACAAATTAATTTTCTTGAGGCTGTGGGACTGAGGGCCTGGATTCTTGCTGGCTACTGGTTGAAGGCTTCCTTCAGGCCCTAGATCAGTGATGGCAAAGCTTTGAGAGCATTCAATGATAACAAACAGCTGTCTGTGGCACGCGTGCCGTAGGCTCACCACCACTGCCCTAGAGGCTTCTCACACATTTCACTGCCATGTGGCCCTCTCGGTGGTTGTTCACAATATGGAAGTTTGTTTCTTCAAGGCTGCTGGGGAATATTCATGATCCAAACTATAGAAATCACTGTTACGGTTAAATCTTTTCATGGGCCCTTAATTACGTCCTTTTCATGAATTGTAGGAAACACATTTGCTGGGTCAAAAAGTTCGCGCACTTTAGAGGCAATTAATAGTGTGGTATTAGAGGGCACTGGAAGCATTTTAGTAAACTGAAACAAGTTAATATTTATAAAGTGCTGGAACAGTGCTGAACACACTGGAAAGACATATATACATATTGAGTAAAATGAATGAAAAATAGAGAGTTTTTTCATCCTCATAACAATACTGTGAGGTAGGTCTGAAGCTATTTGTATTTACTAGAACAAGATGAGGCCAGGGGGTAAGGAGCAAGATTACTGAATTGATTACCTGAGCCTTGTCCAGCTCCCCCACTCATCAAGCATGTGACTATAAGAAATTCTTTTTCCTGAGTTTAACCGTCTCCTCCACCATTTTGCTTCAGGGAGCTAATGCTTGGGCAAGCACAGTACTTGGGAGGTGTAGACCAGTGAGTCTCTTCTTGGGATACACAGTGGAATCACCTGGAGAACTTGAAAAATTAGCCACACCTGGCTCCTAGCCCCAGAAATTCTGATGTAATTGGTCTGGGCTGTGGCCTGGGCATCAAGGTTTTTTGAAAGCTCCCCAAGTGAGTCTAATGTGCCGTCAGGGTTATGACCCACTACTGGAGTCGCCCACACTTGCAAGGGATTATTTCTCTACGCAGCCGAAGAAGCAACGTTCAGTTCTTGCTCTCTGCTCTAAGCCGTCAGGAAGTGGCTCAGCAGAGTCATGCTGGAATCAAACCTTTGTCTTGAACTGCAGGGTCGACTCGGTCTGCAAAGTTAGTTTGGGAAGCCATCAATTACCTGCTGTTTCGCCCTCCACTGCCGGTCCCTGGGCGGCCGGATGTCGGCATCAGCAGTGCTGGCAGGGCTGCTTTCCAGCGGAGCCTGCTGCTGCTGCTGTTTTTCTAGGAGCCAAAGCGGATCCTCAACATCAGAGCAGCAGCATCCTGCTGCCTGTCAGTCACAGTTGCATGACAGAGGCTGAGGGACCAGACGCCTGGCTGCCCGCCACTGGAGCTGGGTAGCAGATTTGCTGAGGTGTCTTTGGGCCCAGGCCAGCTTTCCAGCTCACCATGCAGGCTGGAGATGAATTTCTCTGAGCCGCCAAGGGCAGCTCAAAATGAACCTGATTAATCAATGGAATGAAAGCCTTGGTCAAGCTGCCCCAGTGTGACAGAGAAAGCCAGCACCAGCCGCCATCTTTTTCCTGCATCTGACAAATCGGGGGAAGTAAATACGTCTGCCATTTTGCTGAGGTCAGACACTACCTAGTGATTATGGGGAAAATGGTGTAGAGAAGTTCCTAGCCAAAGACCAGGAGGAAAAATGGAAAAAGTTATGTGTAAGGCGGGCCTGCTGTGCGTGGACACATCAGATATGTAATCTCATTGAATCAGAGTGCGACCAACAACCATGAGATTGCCACGTGATTATCTCAATTTCACAGATGAAGAAGTGGAGCCCAAGAGGCGCAGGATCCTCGTGAGACTGGGTAAGTAGCAAACGGCAAAACCAGAATCCATGCATTGACCTCTCGGCCTGCAAAGTCCTTGTTCTTTTCATGCCATTCTGATTCTGAAATTCAGAAGGGAAATTTTTGATCCAAGTAGCTAATTTTTTTGTTCATTTCCTTGCTTCTTATTAGGATTATTGCCATCATGGCCCATCATCCTTGGCCCAATTGTGAAACATTGAAGATCATTTTTGTAATGGTGCACCTTCCTCCCTGAATTAATTAGGCCGTGTTGACTCCTATACTGACAGACTCCAAGCTCTCAGGGACCTAGCACAATAGACACTTATTTCTTGTTCACATACAGGCCAGCTGGCCGCGTAGGGCCGAGGGTTTTGCTCCATACAGGCATGTAGTCTGCCTGAGGCTCTGTCCTCCCCTAGGGCTTCAGTGTTGGCCACCAGGGAAGGAAGGAGGACCCAGCTGAGGCCATGACACACCTCACTTCTGTCTGCATCCCATTAGCCAGAACTCAGACATGTGTCATTACCTAACGAGGGCAGCCTGGGGAATACATCCAGCTGTGTGCTACTGATGACAAGGACAATTGGTTTTAGTGAACACTTAGTACTCCTCTCCCCAGCCATAGATGCCTGGAGGTCTCTTCCTTCCTGAGGCTTCACCTTCCAGACCCGGCGCCACCCTCTCCAAAAAACCAATTTCATGTCAGCTCTCCTCTGACAATGACCTTCCACCAAATTTCTACTCACTGTGCATAGTGACCTTCCACCAAATTTCTACTCACTGGCAGGAGCACCAAGGGGAGTCCTTCTGGGGCCACCTTACACTCACATGGCACTCAGACTGTGCACTGTGGGCCTCAGAATATGTCTGGGCCATCTTCAGAGCAGGGAGTCAATAATGGGAGGTTGCTGACCTTTGGCTTCACTCTTCATCTGACTAATGATGATGAATGTCATTCTGTCCGACTCTGAGGGCCCTGACTGTTTTGCCTGCGGTGTCTCCTCCTCAGTGTGTTTTCTTTTTTCAGCAGCTCTGCTAGCTTCAGACTCAAGGGGAAAATGGGCTTTACAGGGTTGGACAGTAGGGATTTTTCACACCTGCCAATTCTTCTAATGAGTCAACTAAGCCTCTATCTGCTTATTGATGGGATAAAATGAAATGAAGTGTGCAGTCTGGCTTAAAGGTAGTCATTTGTGATAATATAAATGGACCCTTTAGAGGACATGCAGACTCTGATTTGGTGAAAACTTGTCTCTCAGCATTTCTCCAACTCCACGAGGATGAGGACTTAGGCAGGCTCCTTAGCTTTCTGGGGGTGCCGGGCTGGTGTCTTTGGCTGGTCTGGGACCTGACCTCCTGCTCTCTGAACAAGGAATGCGGCCCTCCCAGGATGGCCCGGCCTTCTGTGGGCTCCTGATGCCTGCAGACCTCTGGGTGTCTGCTGAGCCACGTGTCTTCTGCCCAGTGCAGGGGGACAACAGCCTGCTGAGGTGGGCTTGCTGCAGGCCCCCTGGATCCGACCTAAGTGTCATGCCCTACAGGGACAGAAGGCATCTCTGAAGATGAGGGACTGCTCTGCTCCGTCCCATTGTGGCACTCAGAGTTCAGGTGGAGCAGTTCAGGTTCGCTGGAGGCTGTCTTGTCCCTCAGGGCGGCTGCCATTAATCCCAGAAAGGGGAGTTCAGGACACATGCCTGCTACTGCCTCTTCACCTCATGCCTTCCTTCTGCTTCTCACAGATTCTCAGGAGGGAAAAGAGATCACCTTTACTCTTACTTCCCCTTTGCCATAGTTCCTTCTGCCTGCTGAGTGGAGGAGTAGGGAACATTCAGGACTCCACTAAGGGTTCGCTGCCGAACTGCAAGGGGGTGGGATGGGGTTGGAGGGCAGAAGGTAGAGATGGAGATTATTCTTTAGAGACAAGTTGTTCAGCTTAGTTAGATACTAACCTCCTGAAATATCTAGATGTAGCCACAGGGCAATGCCATGGTTTACATTTTTGGTAAATAAATGAGGCATCTAAGTGGAGGTAATAAGTAGGGCCAAAAACCTAAGGACAATTCTAAAAAATATAATGTTCTGAAATGCACTCACAGCCTTATTTTGCATAATAACTAACTTTACTTATCTGGTCACATAACCTTTGTTTATGTGATAGTGGTTTTCCTCCCTAGCCGACCTTCGGCTCTTCCAGTCTCCTGATTTGAACTGCTCCATTCTGTCAAAACAAAAATGTAAAAAGAAGAAAAGAGCAAAAAAAAAAAAAAATCAGACCTGTGATATTTGTACATTTTTTTCCTGGTGACAGTATGAAAGCATTGAGGGGCTGGGGATTTAGCTCAAGTGGTAGAGCGCTTGCCTAGCCAAGCCTAAGGCCCTGAGTTCAATGCCCAACATCCCCACCAAAAAAGAAAAACAAACAAAAAAGAGTATGAAAGCATTGAGGCTGATGGTGAGTCCTTCGTGGGCTAGGTGCTAAAGGGTGTGTGGCAGCAGCAGCCCTAGACTGACATCTTCTGGAGGGGAGTGGGTTGCCAAGGCTGATAGGACTCCCTGTGGGGCCCCGGCCCTGGCATCCTTACCTGTGCTGTGCTGTGGGCAGACGGGCATCTCGCCAAACACATGGCCTCCTGCTGATTTCCGTAAGGCTCAGCGCCCGGTTGGTTCCCCTGTACCAAGTCTTTCCCTGCCTCGGTTTGCATACTCCAAATCCAGCCCTCTGATGACTTCACTCACATACCAATGAAGCATGACATTATGGAATAAAAACACACCAAAATTTGCATCTTAGTTTTATCCCTTCCTGGCTATGTGACTATGTTTTCCAAAGGTGGTTGTAGCAGTATTTTCCATCCTGCTTATTCTTTCAGGACTTTGTCCTCCCTCATCATAAAGTAGAGTCTACTTCCCCTCTTCTTGCATCTGGGTAGGTGGATTAGGACCATTACCGCAAATAATGTGGAGGCAGCGATACCGCGATACTTATTCTGAGCTTAGTTTATTCAGAGATCATGCAAGCCCAGCCTGCTTCTTTGGAGACACCCACTCGTACTACCCCAGTCCGTGCTGTGAGGAGGCCCAGCAGCCTGGGAGCGGCCCAAGTGGAGAGGAGCTGAGACTCCCGACCCACAGTCCTGACTGAGCTCCTGGTCAACGTGACACTGGCTTTCTCACCGTGAGACTGAACCCCTTGAAAGTGGCTTTCCAGCCTCCACTGAACTGCCGCGACTGATGCCCCTGAGCAGACACACCATCCCTCCCTGCTGAGTCTTTTTTCAATTGGAGATTTGAGAGTGAACCTAAGTTATTGTTCTCTTTCAGGCTACTAAGTTTTGGTTGTTGCATAGTAATAGGTAACTGTAATATTTAGAACCCAAGAGTCCCCCATTTCAGAATGAACCTTATAGATATACAAGCACAAGTATAAAAGCAAATCTATAAAGTTGGCTTTGTGACTTTATTGTAGGACAAAAAAAAAAATTGAAGCAACCAGGACACCAGCTAATAGAGAAATGGTTGCATAAGTTGCACAGCCCATCCACAACACAGACTTGCAGTTAATACAGTCAATTATAGTCATATTAATTACCTTGGAAACTGATGACACATTAAGGTAGAAAGAGCAATTGCAGAGTAATTTATAGTATGATCCAGTTTTTGTAAAAATGAACAATTATTAACCCCCTCTGTACATGCATATTTATATTTATGAGGAATCTTGAGAATTATCTAGAAAGAGGCATACCATGCTGTAGCACCGGATAATTTAGCAAGATGGGGGTGGTACAGGCAGGGTTCATGGTCATAGTGGTGATATGAAGGAGGTCGTGGGATAAAAATATTAACTTTCTGTATCTTTGGATTTTTTTTTCACTTGGTTCAGTGATCATGGAGTCTTTGAAATAAAAGAAATGCAGCTAGGCATGTTGGCACATGCCTATAAGCCTAGCAATCTGGGAAGCTGAGACAGGAGGATTGCAAGTTTGAGTCCAACCTGGGCAACTTAGCGACTTAGCAAGACCCTGTCTCAAAATAAAAAAAATAAAAAAATCACTGGGGATGTAGCTCAGTGAGAAGGCCCTGGGTTCAATCCCCAGCCCCCCACCCCCACACACACACGAAGGAAAGAAAGAAAAGGAAAGAAATACAATAAAGGAAAGAATTTTTTTTTATTAAATTTAAGAAAGAAAGGGAGAAAGGACATGGAACTTGCAGTCAGACAGGTGCAGATTTGAATGCTACATCTGTCACACATTAAAGGACCTTAAGCAAGCTACCTAATTACCTTTCCTTGGCATTTGTTTCCTCACCTGTAAAGGAAGAATCACAATGGCAACTTTGCAGAATTATTACAAGGATTAAATAAGAGCATCATTTTGTATGAGTAGCCTCAGTATAAGATTTAGCTTCCCTTATCTAGTGTTGATATGGCCTATCTGAAGAAACAGTCCAATAGGCAAAAAAGAAATGAGCCCTTCAGGTCTTGAGCTCTGTCTCTGTTTGTTTCTGTCTCTGTCTGCCTGTCTGTCTCCCCCTCCCTCTCCAAAAGGGAATCCAGGGCCAAGTGAAGTGTTACAAATCTTCGTCAAAATCTCTCTCCTACCATTTCCCTCCCGGACCACACAGGTGATGGTGACTTATTGATCCTTGGCTATGCATTAGGAACTTTCAAAGTGTGCTATCACATCTCGTTGTCAAAAGTAGGTAAGCATCAGAGTGCCAGCATTGTTATCCGGGTAGTTTGCCTGCAAAACCAGCTTTCTTAAAACCACACTGTTGAAACTGACAGAATAACCCAATAAGCTGTCTACTCACCCTGCTTCATCTGCTCTTAGTGACCTCCAGTCACCTCAGCCCATACATCTCCCCAAACTTGAGCCTCTGGGAGGCAGATCTGAAATTTACTTTCCCATCTCCACACACGTGGCCACCTCTCTTATAAAACTTGATAAATTTGAGTCGTTTGTAGGAAAATAGATGGATTTTGAGACCATAATACTAAGTGAAATAAATCAGACACAGGAGGTTAAATGTCACATGGTTTCTCTGAGAGACCCAAAATATAAATAATTTAAAGAGCAAAATAAAAGATGACAGGAAATATAGAGGCAGACTCTGTGGAGACGGGAAGGGGATCTGAGGAAAGGGGATGAGGTTGTGGTACAGGGGAAGGGGAAGTTAAAAAGATCAAGATGCAATATGTACATGTGCCAATTCTACAAGATGAGTGTAATTATTATGTATTGCAAACATATAAAAAACTTGTCCTTTCAGTGATCGGCGTACTGTGTGGTAGGAAAAATGACCCCGGTTGGATAACACTGTCTCTCAGTGGTGCCCCAAGATTCACTCTCTGTCTACCTCTCAGATCCTAATATCTCAAAATTTCCCCTCACTCTTGTTCTAGTCAGACCTTCCTTGCCTCAAACTATGCTAATTTCATTCTAGGCCAGACGGGGGAAGCACAGGTACTTTCCAGTTAGGTAGGTCCTCCTGGTACTGGGACTTGTCCATGCGGAATTATTTCGGATGAGATGGTGGAGAAAAGTTTCCATCTCATGCTATGGTATGTCGGAATATGGTCAGAATTCCTTCCTTCCTTGTGGTCACGCTCTCGCAGTGTTTGTGGGTCTGGTCTTGTTGTGTAATTTGATTCAGTCACTGGACAATGGCAGTTATGACATAAGAAGTGACTTGAAAAGTGCCTGCATAGTGGGGCTTGCTGCTCGAGGACACCTCATCTCTACAAAGCCTGGGCTGGCCTGCTGCCGAGTGAGACTGCGTGAAGAACCAAGATGTCTCAGCTGACTGTTAGCCAGCTCCACTTGGCTGGCAGCTAGTGATGTTGTACAGGCAAACTCGGCAATGAGCTGAGTCTGGGATGGATCAGAAAAACCACACAGCTGAACCCAACCCAAATTTGCCATTCACTGGGTTGCGTGCTGAATAATTGCTGATCTGTAGTTAGCTTTGTGTGAAGCATTCAGGGCATAATAGGTGCTCAATAAATACTAGTCTCCTTCTTCCCCTTTCCCTTGTTCCCGTACCCCTCTCCCCACTAATAAAGACAAAGCCATCAAGGTAGAGCTACAGATTAAATTAGGACCTATGATTTTCTTGTTGCTGTTGGTATGGATATTATTTTCCTGGTCAGCACAAGTCGTGCTTTGACTGATTGGCTCATTCCATTTGTGGCAGAGCATATTTTCAAAAAAACTGGCCATCATATTAAGATCCAGAACTTTGCCACAGCCCTATCAGGAAGTGGAATCTAGGTTGCTTCCCTTTGGACACTGGTGGGCCTTGGGACACCCTTAAGTAGTAGAATACAATATGAGTTGTGACTAATATGTGACTTCAGAAGCTAAGTCAAAAAAGGCAGTGCATCTTCTGCCTAGTGTTGGCTTGTACTCCTGCGCTCTCTCCTTCTCTTCCTCCTTCCCTCCCGTCCAGACAGGCCCGTTGGAGTCCTGAGCTACCCTGGCATGTAAGCAGCCTGGCTGCACCATGGTTGCGTGTTGGCGAGAAACCACACAGAGACCACATAGAGACAGATACCCGAGGAGCGCCAGCTATTCGGCTCTAGCTGTTCGTGTCTTCTCAGCCCAAGCACTGGACACGTGACTGAAGAGGGTGGCCAGGTGACCGCAGCCCCAGCACCTGTCTAACTGCAGCCTCTGAGTTCCTAGAACACCGCGTCTTCTGGAGCAGCAGACAACTTTTCCTTGAGCATGTCTGATGTAGTCTCATGCAGTGTGCCGTTGACATGTGTTTTTCTTCCATACCTGTACAATCTGCAGTTGAGAACTCAAGGCTGGCACTGGCCAAGGGGACAGTGACTGTGAGAACCTATCCTTAGTGGACAGCAGAAGCACAGTCAGAACTCAGAGACAGACATTTAGGAAGGAAATGCTGAATTAGTGAAAATTTGCAATTTGCATTTTCATTAAGTTTTAAATGAAATGTTATGTAGCAATGTTCAAATAGTCGCAAAAAAAATGTTCAAATAGTCGTACTTACAAAGGGGCTAAACAACCTCACTGGAAGAACGACAGCTTCTTTAATAAATGGTGCTGGAAAAACTGGCTCTCCACATGCCGAAGGTTAAAACTAGACCCATATCTTTCCCCATGCACTAAGCTAAAATCAAAGTGGATCAAAGATCTAAATATTAAAACAGAAACACTAAATCTATTGGAAGATAGAATAGGTCGAACTCTTGAAGACATAGGTGTAGGCAAGGACTTTATGAACAAATCCCCAGTTGCCCAGGAAATATCACAAAGAATCAACACCTGGTACCTGATCTTACTAAAAAGCTTTTGCACAGCAAAAGAAACTACCAACAGAGCGAAGAGACAACCCACAGAATGGGAAAAAATTTTTGCCAGCTATTCCTCTGACAAAGGACTAACATCTTGAATATATAAAGAACTCAAAAAAATCAGACCCCCCAAATTTAAAGACCCAATCCAAAAGTGGGCAGCAGAAATAAATAGACGCTTCTCAGATGAAGAAGTAGAAACAGCAGATAGACATATGAAAAAATGTTCAACATCACTGGTCATTCAAGAGATGCAAATCAAAACAACCCTGAGGTTCCACCTCACGCCACAAAGAATGGCTATTATCAACAAATCAGCCAATAACAAATGCTGGAGGGACTGTGGAGAAAAAGGAACCCTTCTCCACTGTTGGTGGGAATGTAGACTGGTGCAACCACTATGGAAATCAGTGTGGAGATTCCTCAGGGAACTAGGACTAGAGATT
>PVJO010001210.1:0-66240 GCA_004026905.1 Hystrix cristata
AGAAAGAAAAAAAATCCTTTGAGCAAATGCTTTGGAGCAAGTTCTGAAAAATAATGATTATGTCCTAAAGTTGTCTACTCTTAAGTTCATGAATTTTGAATATAGTCATAGTCACTCTTATCAAAGAGATACAAGGAGAAGCTGGAAGCCATCGTGCCTGGCTTCAAACTCTAGCTCCACTGCCTGCAAGCTGGGTGAGCCTGGGCCAGTGACTTAACTTTTCAGAGCCTTAGTTTCCTCATCTAAAAAGAGGGTAACATTGGGGTCAACCTTGTCGGATTCAGCGACTATATGAATTAATACTATAAAGCACACGGTGAGCCTTCTCTAAATGGTAGGCATTTAAAATAGACTCACAGCGAGCAGCCAACAAATTTAAGATACTAATTTCAGAGAAAAACCACATCCATAGCTCTACTTACTCATCGATGACTTTGCTGAAAACCAAAACATGAATTCCATTTCAGAACGATTACATAATGTAAGGATGTGTCTTCAAAGTAGACCGTGCAGTCTAGAAGTAGGGAGATGATTCTAATCCTATCCAGCCATGTCAGCTAAGTGCTTTTGTGCACAATTGTTCTGTAGCTACAAAGTAAGGATATCATCATTTATGCAGCCTTCTTTAAAGCATTTGAAGGAAAATTGCTGCGAAAGAGATGGCAACAACTTGCAAGGCTACCAAGGGCTTAAAAGGGAGTTTGATTTTGGGAGAACATAAAAATAAATTAAGAAGGAGAAGGCGCCATTCACTATGATGCATAGGGTAGACTCTACCCTCTGCGTCTCCCCATCCACAGAATCAATGACCTCTGGCAATTTTGCCTCCTTGTAATGGAAGCTCCTTTAAAATGGAAAGATTTGAAGATGCATCCAGTCCCTCTAATCTGCTTTAAGCTGATTTTTAGCTTTTTCTCATGCTGGGAGTGGACACTACCTTTTTTGTTGTTTCTGGTGCCCATGAACCCCAGAACAAGACTCACTGTTCACATGCTTATGTCTCAGCTACTCACTTATATTTTTCCCCTATATATTCCTAAAGCTCCTATCAGGTCAGGCAAGACAGTTTTGTGGACTAATGGTCTTCCAGATTTAGCCAAACTAAGAATTTCCTCTTGATTCACAACCATTTTTCCTCTCTGTTAATTAGACTCTAGATGTGGCAAGTGACCAAGTTTCCTCTGTTGGGACCTCCAGAGTGAGTCCCCTGTAACATCCTTGCCTCTTTTTAGATCTGTCTTTGTTTCTTTGTTCTGCAGATGCTAACTTGGGTACAGCCCTCCTTATTTTTTACTGGCATTCTGCCCAATCCCAGTAGCAGAGGGAAACAGAGGCAGCTTCCCTGTTTCCAGCTTGTCCCTCTTCAATCTGCTTTCTCTGCTGTCACAATAATCTTTCTGCAAAGCCGATCACATAAATTCTCCCTGTGGTGGCTCCCGTGCCTTTTAAAACAGGCCTCAGTGCTGGGTACAGGACCTTGCGGACCTGGTGCCTTCTGATCTCTTTGTTTTCTTTTCTTACTGACTCCCTCCTCTTATCTATGTTCCGGCCTGAAGTGCTTCCTGCCTTGTGCTCGGACACCCTATCCACTCTCCCTCACTTCCTCCTGATGTGGGGGCTATCTCCTGAACCTTCGTGGTCCCCCACTCCCCTCTCCTTTCTGCTTCATCAGTTTCTCTATCACAGTCTTTACTGTGCTGCATGGGAAATCAATCACATGTGTGCAAAGAGTGGGAGGCACGGGCTGTTTTAAGCCTCTATGTTGCCAACCTGGTGCACAGAAGACCCTCAGGTGTCTGTGGAATGAATGGACCCAGACCACCATCACACTCAGAGATGTATCTGCTCTCAAGGCAAGTAAGTGCTGGTGATTAAAGGAGCATTGGTTTTGTGAACAGCATACAGGAAGTAGAAGTGGCCAACATAAAGGACACACACTAAATATTGCTCCAACAAGCCACTGCTGGCCTATGCCTCTTAAATTCAGCCTTCCTCAGTTTATCTGGCCTAGAAAATGCTAAAGTTTAGGTCAAGCCCTGTAGAAACTATGAGAAAAATGAAGATGGGGCTGATAATTACAAATCAGCAGATGATGAGAAACAGACTGAACCCGAGTGACATCACTAACTACAAAAAATACAATCACACTACACCTCTACCTCAAGTCCCTCACATGGCTTTCCACAGCCAGAGGGATGATATCTGACAGCCTCGTCTCTCTCCTCCCCTTCCTCACACTCTCCCATACTACATTCCCAGTGGTTCCCACGGACACAACACGGGATAGGCTTCCTGCCTTCGTGTGTGCTACCCTCTGTACCTACTGCACCCGCTTCCTTCATCCTTCTCTTAGACTTTTCTGCTGAACCCTTGATCATGCTTGAAAGCTTGTCCCTGCTGTTACCTTCTTTGAGAAGTTTCCCATGAGCTCCTTCTAGAGATCATACCTCCTCGGTGCCACCAGTGCCTTTGTGATCTGTTTGGTTACATGGTGTCCCGCAAGGTGCGCTAGTGTCTATTACACTCTTGCTCCTCTCCCACATAACGGCTTTACCCATCTTTGCAGCCTGGGCTTCCAACATCATACCTGGCCCAAATTAAGAATTCAGAGTATGAGTGAAATGAATTTGGTGAATTCACAAAGAAGAGACACTTATCCCAAGACTGAAGGGCTAACACAGTCATCTTCGGGTTTTGTTTGATAATAGGGAGCAGCACTGGAATGAACTAAAATGATCATGAATGTGAAGAGACCTTCAGAATTGGGAACTATGAGGACATCAAACTTCTTGTTAAATAAATTGAGATAAGAGCAATTACAGAACATACTTAATAGTCTTAGGGTACAAGTAGGCATCACATGGTATTTTTAGGCTGCTTTCTTTAAAGAGACATCAAAGCATTGTGAAAGCCCAAAACAACCTTTTTGAAGTGGCATTTTACACCAGGTACTTAAATTCTATTTTCACTGTGAGTTTATTCAGAGTAATTGTACAATAAAGAAAAGCACTTGGCTTTAGGTCACTATGCATATATAACTAAATTATGCAATTAGATGACATGTAATTAACCAGAATAGCAACACAGCCAACCTAAAGGGACCAGTTTGGGTCTGAGTGACTCATAAAAAACATTCTGTAGTTAAGTGACAGGCACCTATGAGTACAATGAACTGCAGCTGACCTGCAGTATAACGAGTCCCTCCTGTGACTGAAGAGATAATGGAAAGAGGTCTCAGAGATGGGGCAGTGTCGACAGAAATTCTGCCCAGAAGGAGCTGAGGTGTCACCTTGATTCTTATTACCCAAAACTTAGAGTGAGACTGGAAATCTCTCCAAACATACTGCTGCCATTATCCCATTGACCCTTCCAACACCGGAAGCCACAGGAAACAACACAAGCTTATTTCAAATCAGCCAAGGAATGTGGTTACTCGGGCAGTACCTCAGGTTGAACGGTCAGTCCATGAAAACCAGCGCAGAAGCTGTCCAAACACACTTTCTTCCCCTCCCTCGAGTGATTTATATGTGGCAAGCACAAGTGAATTAATAAAGCCACACGCAAGAGATGACATGTCTTGTGTAAGGATCAAGGATTTCATGTTCCATGTTTGTTTTGAGGGAGGATCTTTGGCTTTTGTTTGTTTGTTTAACATATGGAAGGACTCCAGTCTTCAAAGGGTTCAAAATACGGATGAGAAAGCATCCTTTGAGAACTGGCCAAATTATCTTATCCTTATAAAGAGGAGCCTAGCAAATGTATTATTTGCTAGTGGCTACAATTTACTTTTAATCTTAAAATTCTAAGCAGGAAAAACTTCATTTAATCACAAACTTATTCTGCATTCCCTAACACCATTCATCCCATATATACTTACAGCACCTGCCTTTAAAAAGCTTATCATCTATAGAGGAATCAAATCTGTCACCACCCTTGTATTTTCCCTTTCAAAATGGCTTGAGTATATACAATATGCCCTGATGGCTTAATTAAAACTGAATATGCAAAAATCTGGAAAGATAGATATTAAAATGTCACCTGGCAGAGATATGGCAAATTATTCTTTTTGCTCCCTATTTTTTTTCTCTCTATAATGGTGATCTACAACTTGCATGAAAAAGGAGAGAAAAAAAATCCATTATTTTACAAAAGATGGAGCAAAACCTTATTCTGGGTAGCCATTTGTCTCATCCTGTGGCCTAAACTGTACAAAAGCCATCAGAAGGCTTGTCAGTGGCGAAGTGTGTCCTGCTGCTGGAGAGCTTATCAGCCTCTGCTGGTGAGCAGGCCTTTAGAGGGAGCAGCTGTGTGGTCCAGTTCAGTGCCTACTAGGGATCGAGCCGCGTGATAGATGGCTGATCCGTATTTGGAGAGGATGCGCGCACAGGAGAGCAGGAAGTCAGGAAGGAAAGCTGGAGGCACAGATGCTTCTGAGGCTTTTATTAAAACAAGGAGTTGCTGCAATCACTTTGTGAAACAAAATTAATTAAATGGGCCGGAGGCATAAAGATGACATAATTGATATGATGACTAGTGATTTTATTCCTTGACCAACTCTATTTGTGACCAGAGTGCCCCCTCCGAGATGATGGTTCATTGAAGGGTAGCTGAATCTATAAATCCCAGAGTAATTTGCTCCCTGCTGCTCCTCCTCCCCCAAGGCCTTTTAGACAAGGGGAACTTTAAAAAAACCTAAGTAGTTTTAGAACAAAAATTTAATGCCTTGGTTTGTAAGCTTCTTTAGAGGCAGAGACCCTAACAAAGCAAAATGGTACCCCTGGCTTTGCACCAAGGATGGTCTGCGAGGCTCTATCAGGCACCAAGCTCTTGTCCTGGCTACGATTTTTCAGATCTGTGTGGTTTGGAAGTATCGGCCATGAGCTTAACTTTGGGGGTGCATTGACCTGGGGGTCCAAGGACGAAACCTTCATAAAATAGTAGTGTTTGTTTAGCACCTACTATAAGTCAGCTATCTAATTTTTGGTCCTCAGAGTAACTGCAAGGTTGATATCATCGCTATTTTACAGATAAGCAAAATAAATCTTGGAAAGGTTCAGCTTCATTATTTTCCCCAAAGCACACACAACACTAAGGAGTGCAGCTAAATGCAGCTCCTGGCCTGATGAGGAATCCCAACCTGCTTCTTCCTCACCCTTCCTCAGAAGAATGGCAGCAGCTGCTACCAGGGACTCTGCCGATGTGTTACAAAACTTTAACCTTTTGGTTTGCTCTCCATGTTACTTTATGCATCTCTCTTGGTCTCCCTACCCCCACTCTGACCCTAGTTTCAATTCCTGGTCCTCTCATGTTTTTGTAGCATTTGAGAAACCTTCCTTAAAAATTTCTTCAATGGTATCTGCAGGTCTTCCGAGAAAAAGTGCCACAAAAATAATATTTAAATAATAATATCTAATAATATTAAAATAATATTTAAATAAGATAATGAACATTGTATTTAGGTTTTTAGGCATTCTGGACATTTGACAAGTAAATTCTCTTTGAATCTTCATATTGCTATACACAGATACATACACACACATGCATACATGATTAGAAACATTTTTTTCAGTCAGAAACTATATTTGCTTTTTTAAATTTTTTTTTATATTTACTTTCAAAATAATTATTCAGTATTGCTCTTGCCCTCAGCCATGATTTTCAAGATGCCTGAATAAACAAAAAGGGAGTTGAACACTGAGATTCATTGGCTTTTCTCTTTTTTCATAGTGTGAAAAGTAATGGCTATAAAATGCGCGTTAGTGAAGCCAAACAGAACCGTCTCCAGCGCTCTGCAGAATGTGGCCTTCACACCCTGGGACGCTGACCTTCTGACAGCTATCAAATAAACTCACAAGTTTCATTTTCAAGGGCCACAGAGTCATTTTTTAAGTAAGTAAAGCCACAAAGTGAGACAATAACAGCTCATATATAGATTATCTAGTTTTTCTAAAAGGCATAGGCATCAATAGAGAGAAAAAAATCTCCGTTAAAATAACTTAGTAGAAACGGTATCAAAAGACACACACAATGATGAAAGTGCATTCAAGTAAAAAACATCTAAAATCAGAATGCTAATACAAAGGAAGGTAGCTAACAATATACCAGTTGGAAATAATATAAATCAATCTGAAGGATATTCAGCTTCAGAAGATGAACGGGGTCCTAAAAAGTTCTGTATACAGTTTTTCTCCCATAACTACTAAGGGGGGAGAGGGGAAAAACTAAGAAAATCTTGAAGCAAATTCTAAATTATAAAGATAGAAAAAATTTTATATAGCAAACAGACATCTGCTTTGACTCCCTGTCTCAAAATATTATTGAAAATTTTATAATAAATCATGATTTGAATAGCAGATTTTCTAAAAATGAGGCAAATTTGTATGTCACTGCAAATAATATGGAAAGTGAAGAAAAAGTCAGAGGGCTGATTTTCAATTCATGTTTGGTATTTAAATGCCACATTGATACCTGAACACTGTGGTATAAAGAATCAAATAAATTATTGTTAAATTGTCTTGTAAAGTGCTCAGTCCTTTAGTCCATACCCAATAAAATTCATGACTTGCAAAAGAGACTAGAATAAAACATATATGCTTTGCTGTGGTTAACGCAAGACTACAGAAATTCAGAGTAATCGATCATCCCTGGTGACTTTTATAGCTTTCCAGGCAGTGAGAGCTGTATTTTATTGACTCTCGGCATTTAATTAGTGGGTATTATTAAAGTGCAATTTTCCATATTAACCTCTTTTCTATGCAAACTAGCTTCCTGGTATGCTGACTTGTAGTGACAGGGTTATCTTGAGTTCACTCAACAGACAGGTAATAACTCATCTCTGCCTGTTTTATGATTCTACTGTCACACCAAATGGTTTCCAAACAAATACTCACCACAATTTGCTTAAGCTACTGTCCTACAAACTAACATTATGTATAATATAAGATGTTACTTATAGAGGAAACTGTACGATATCTAATTATTTGGTTGACAGATTAATTATAGCCATGCTAGCATGAAAGTGCAACGTTCAACAGATCCTTTCTTTTGTGACACTACAAAACACTATTTGACCTTCTGTGCAAAGAAGATCAGGATAAACGCCTATTAATCCAATGCATAAATTCTGTCTAACAATGATCTAGATTTACCAATATAAATGACAGGAAAAATCAATTTGGAGTAAATACATATTTTCTTTGGGTTCTGTAATACATGAAGAAGCATTGAAGCAAATTAATCCATCTGAACTAAGGCATATATTTTGGAGAAAATTCAGAATCGGTGAAGACAGATTTTTCCCTCTTCCTTTCTAAAGAAATCTACTGGTTGTAATGTTTAAATCACAGATCTTTTCTTTAATAGTAACTTGTTAAAAGACCTCTAAGAAGACACCATTGCTGATTATGTAACAGTGGTGCTACACTGCTATGTCAGCTCTGTATCAAAAGATAAAACAATAAATTCTGTTAATATTTTTCAACAAGAATTATCTTCTAAATTAACTGCTACTTCCAGGTGTAGGATTGCAGATCCTGAATAAATATTATATTAGAAATGACAAATGGTACAAAGAATAAGAAATTTCAAAAAATTCAAACTTTGTAACATTTGAACGGACACCATGTTCAACAAAACATTCCTTTCCAGAAAATGTGCTGTACAATTAGT
Source organism: Hystrix cristata (assembly GCA_004026905.1). Lineage (NCBI taxonomy): Eukaryota > Metazoa > Chordata > Mammalia > Rodentia > Hystricidae > Hystrix > Hystrix cristata. Next base: position 7,669 of record PVJO010001210.1, read on the forward strand.
TGGGAAGTTTTAGGAATGCTTTTGATTATGACCAGCCAGTTGGAAGAATTATCAAATAAACAATCTAGCTATTGCTGCTTTGCTACAAAACTGATCATTCCTAGTGTCAAGGATTAATAATTGCTTTTTTAAAAGATTAGAACAAAACTAGCTTTGTGAATAACTACACACTTTCTCTTGAATGCGCAGTAAGTACATCCACAGTTTGTCTAATCATTATCGATATGGCATACTTTAATAGACTAGATATAAATAATTGTCACTGAAAAAATAATCTGCTGCATGCTAGCTAAAGCTATAGAGATCTGCCTTGTTACCTAGCAACTGGGCAAGTAACTGCCATACTGAAAAAAATCCTTATTTTTTTTTTTTTAGGTAGAAAGATTGTTCATAAAATTGCACATTAGGATGTTAATTAAGCCAAAGTATATATTAAGGCACAATTGCCAGTGATTTTAGATGCACATGTAGCCTGTGTTTTGAAGTGCCAAGCAGTGATGAAAACTGTCAATATTTAGATCTGCTATTTGTGCTGGTCACAAACAACATTCTGAACATTTGTTAAAGGAATTGCCATCATTACTTTTTTTTTTAATGTTTGCAGTGTTTCACAGACAAAGGAATTCCAACAAGATCTTATATACTGACTTCTATTTATTGGAAGGGCAATGCTAACTTGTTTAAATACAGTGTAACTGTTCTGAATAATTGGTTCATTGCAAGGGACCCCAGATTATATTGCACATAAAAGTTTAATGCATTAAATTTATACTATCTAGGGGAATCTAGCTTGTCAGCTAATCTAAGTTCCGTTCCAATTTTGCTAAAAATCTGCATTCGAAGACTGTGCATAAAGTCTTTGTAAAACACCAATAGATGATTGGGGCGATTATATGATTTGATTTCTGAGGTCCCAAACTTGGCACATGGCTGGTCCTGGAGTCCCAATCTGCATGTAATTTCTTCTGGTGCATGCTGTAGACTGACTGGCTGTGGCCCGTGTGAAGAGCTGGGGAAACCATTCACTGTTGTGCCACAGACAGAGACTGTTTTCTATGTGGGGACGGTTGTGCTTGTCGAGGTCCCAGGAACCCAAACCCAGCGCCGACACACACAGCACCCCTGTGCTGACACTGTGATGCTTTTATTTACATTCATGTACAATGCAGAGACGCAATTCAAAAAAACTCTCCAAATTACTGCACGGAATCAATATAAAGAAGTCTAATGTACCACATTGTTTTCTTTGGCTTTTACTCATTCTCACATTCTTTGACTTGAGAGAGTCAACTGTATTCAGTGTACTAAATAAATCAGATTTATGCTAAATCAATGGGAGGATAGAAAAGAACCCATTTGAGTTGGGGTGTGAGTTTAGGAGACGGCAGCAATTCACAAACCTCAGTGTTTCTAACAATAGGTTAAAAAAATTGTTCATGTGCCCCACTTCTTGCTTAAGAGGAATGGAAACGTCTCCCATGGTGGCAGTGTTTTCCATGTACACGATCTCCTTCAGTCTTCCAGCTCTGCGACCCAGGGAAGGCCATTCAGATCCCGCCATTCTACTGAGAGAATCCACAGCCAGACCGGCCCTGCTGAGGGTCATGCCAGTTGGTAGGCCATGGAGCCAGGCCTCAAGTCTTGATCCCCAGTTCAATTTATAAAACATCACTACTTTAAGTTTGAGTAAAATTATTTCACTTGACACAGAAAAGTTTGAATTTCATTTGCTCTAACAAATGAAATCTGTTTATGTGTTATGTGAACACCTAAGCATAACTGGTTTGAAAAAGTGGTGACTTGTCCCTTTATGTGCCAGGCACTTTCAGAGTCAAGCAATGTCATGAAGTTAACGGTCGCTGCCCTCAAGCAGCTGAGTCTCACAGAATGTAACACGGCATGAAAGACCAAAACTAAGGCATGAAAGCTAAGGAAGTCCAGGGAAGGGCTGGAATACTGCGCTTCCGTAGTTATGGAAAGCTCTGGAAAAAAGGGCAGGACTGAACTAGCATAAGCAAAAGCACGAGGGAAGACAGTGTGTGATGTGGTCCTAGTGGACCACAGTCTCTGTAATCTACCCCTTATCCTGGGTTGCCTTTGTTACAGGATGTCTCATCTTCCCCAGTTACAAAAGGGTTTATTTTCATTTGCTTTAGTGGGATTATCAAGACATTTGAAAGCTTCCTGATAAATGTACCATTTAAGATAAACTATCTCGAATTTTTAAATTGGAAGGAAGATTGCCTAATTCACACCAACCATTAACTTGGTTCTTTAATATTAAAAGACTGCAGACATTTGTTCAGACATTTCTTCAGGATAGTTCACTCTGAGTCTAAAGAGCTTATAAATATAAATGTCTTGGTTAGTGTACAGTACATTCATTATACGTGTCCCTATATTTATTTTCTCTCTCCAGACCCGTGCCTGCAGGTGCTATCTAAACAGGGAGCCGCTTAGACGTGTATCCAGCAGCCCAAGCGTTCCCTGGAGCTCCGGCCTAGCAGACCCAGTCACCTGCTTGACATTTCCACATTGATGCCGAAGTTCTCAGACTTAAAATGCTTAAAACAGAACTTCCGATTCCTTTTTTTCATGGATATCTTAATCTTGTCTATCATTTACTTAGTCACTGAGGCAAAAAAATTGAAGAACCATCTATAATTCTACCTTTTCCCTCATTTTTCAATTTAATTTATTAGCAAAACCTCTAAATTCTATCTCTAGAATAGATCCCAGAGTCTGATTTCAAATGACAAATTTAAACTGCTTCACAGAACTTTCCTTCCTAAATGCCTAATGAGAAAAAAGTAGCAAGAATTAGAGAAAGAAGTAGGAGGGGGATGAGGAAGGAAAAAGAAGCACCAGTAACTACTCAAGGAAAGGAACACAAATTTAAAAAACTTCAAAACTGGCAAAGATAGAGACAGAAGACTCTGAAATAGGATAAAGAGGCACTGCTGTTTCATTCTTAACCCTGTTCCTACTCCCTAGAAAGATGAGTCAACAAAATTCTGAGATGTCTCAATAATAATCCTAAATTTAGAGAAGAGCACCTCAGTGTATACCCTTACCTATTTCCTCTTTCTGCCAAGCAGTAACGAAAACATGTGACATGAGAGAAAAAGCAAAGGGCTTACTCAGTGCAACCGACATCTACAGGGATCACCAAGGTTTTGGGAGAACCACGAAGTTCTAAATTATCTTGAAGGTACTTACTGGTTCATATGGAAGCTTCAGTTAAGTTTAAAAGGCTATTCTTCCTATGTCCTTCCCTCTCTCCCAATTTGGTGACATGAACGCTGATAATGGAGGCATTTAACCATATCTAAGAAAGCCCAGCCCAGGAAATCTTACCAAGACTGCATATAGCTCAGGTAGAGCCCCCTCTGCATTCTCTTCAGGCTGCAGAAAAGTGGAATAAACCACAACTCAAAGAAGAAGCCCACTGGTCCCCAAAAAGGTAGGAAGAGATTTAAGAAGTTGTTCACATTATGCCTGGGCAAAGCTGCCCAAACACCAGCAAGATGAGAAGGAATTGCGGGTAGATATGCAAGTATTCTATAGGAAAGAGGAAAGGGGAAGGTAGGAAGGAGGGAGGGAGAGGGGAAGAAAGGGAGGAAAGGAAAATATATGCATAAGTTGTAAGAGTCACAGCATAAAGGAACTAAATGTAGAAGAACTTTATGCAGATAATCAGAAGGAATCTTTACACAAACTGCCTACTGTGAAAGAATGGCTTCAATAAAAATTGCAGTTTAAGGACAGAATAATGAAACAATTTGAAATGAAAGCAGATATCATAGATATAAACACATACACTGATGATCAAACAGCATTACTTTAGAATCACGAAACCAATTAGGAATATTTAAAAACAGGGTAGACACTGCTAAAAAGTGAAATTACTGATATAGAAGAAGGGATTGACATACTGTGAATGGAGACGAAAATGGCCACATATTAAAAGATAAACTAATAGATATGGAAGAGATACAAAGATGATAAAAAAGAAGGATAACTTGTCCTTGAAAGGAGTGACAATAGAAATAAAAGAAATGTTCACGATATGATTACACTATCATATTTAAAATCACATCATAGTGTAAATTTTGACACAGAACATTCAACACATAGACATATCCTAGCTATGTGGATAAAGAAAGAATTACTTGGGATCCAGGCAGAAAAAGCAAATAACGTACAAAGGGGGGCCTCACACTGTAAAGCAATATTAAATCCTATTAAAAAATGATGTAATGGGTGTAAAATTGTAGGAGAAAGAAAACATTGCATAAGAATATTATGTGAGCCATGCTACTGTTCATTTGTAAAAGCTACAGGAAGACATTCACAGATATTAAAAAATGAAACAAAACTCAGAAATGCAATATCCAGGAGTCTTTTCTGAAATAAGAACAAAAAGCAGTTGGCAATTAAGAGACAAGTCAAAGAACTCAGTCAGAAACAGAGAAGGCATAGCAAAAGACTAGGGAATATTGGGTGTATTTTAAGAATTTAGAATAACCAGGCAGAAAAAGCAATTACTACAGACAAAAAAGTAAATGTTCTAAGTATGGTCAATATAAATTAATTAAGATAAAATTGTTAGCTGAGGGGAGATGGGCAATGGCAAATTTTTCATAATCAGAATCAACCTCATGTTTTAAAAATCGGAATACACAGTTTAAAAAACATAATAATTCCAACCTTGAAGTACATTTACTATAAAGAGAATGAAGCTTGATTTCCAGGGCCCTTTACCTGTAAGAGTGATTATTTCTCCTCTGGCTCTAGAAGGGGTCACACAATGCACTCATATCGCCACGCTTTTGTAAAGTTTGTAAAATATACTCCAATTTTCTTAAAGAGGGCTCCTAAGTTGTTTAAACGTCCCACAAAATCTGGATCTACTTGTGCTTAAACTTTTTTTTTAAAACCCCATTTTCTAACTCCAAAGGGAAATAGTTTAGGAACTAATAATTCTTACAGTAAGGAGACATTCATTTGGCATCCAACCATTACTTAACTTTTCTTATCTCCACTTCTCCTGCTGTTAAACGCAGAAACAAATTTTAATGCTTTTTATTTTAAAACAGTATCTGTAGTATGACTCCACTGTTACAGACTGTATCTTTCTATCTGGGCATCCACTTACTGATCCTTCTGCATGTACACATGGAACATGCCTGAAGTGATATTAGGCTAAAAATGGTTGTTTCTGGGCGGTGGGATTTGAGGTAATTTTAAAATTTTAAATTTTTATCATACATTGCTTGAATTATTTATTTTCATATACTGAATATTTAAAAATAATAGCAATTATTTCCTTAAAAATGATGATATTAACAGATACTACTAGCAACTTGTTATTTTCTTGTGTTTCTAAGATTTCAAAAAGTTCTTCAAAATTCGATATTCTGAATCTTTCCACATCTCTTCTTTTGTGTGCAGCCACCACCCTTGTCGAATCAACGTCATTTCTCCTCTGGACGACTTAGTCTTCTAGGTGGTGGCCCTCTGTCCATCCTTGCCTGGTCTTCACAAAGAAGCCAGTGCATTCTTCTCAAAGCTTAAATTATCATATCTCCACTTTAAATTCTCCATGTGCTTCCTATCAATCTATCCATCCGGCCATCCACCCGTCTATCCATCCATTTGTCTTTGTGGTACTGCGGAATGAATCCAGGGCCTTTACACTGAGCTACATCCCCAGTGTGAGCTACATCCTGCCTCCCAGACAAGTTCTCACTAAGCTGCATGAGTGGGTCTTGAACTTTTGACCCTCCTGCCTCAGCATCCCTTGGTGCTGGGATTTCAGCCATGGGCTAGCATGCCTGGTATCGAATTGTTTTTAGAATAAAGCCTGAACTCTTTGAGGTGACCGACAAGGCTGACCTGAGTTCACCAGGACCCAGCCATGCCGGACCGTTCTGTTCCCCAAACACACAGTGCTCGCTCCCCCAAAAACTTTCCCATGTGCCGTTCCCTCAGCCTGGCGTGCTCTTCCCAGCATCTCTGTCCGACTGGCTCCCTCCCACTGTCCAGGTCTCTGCGTAAGAGACTTTTCTTGGGGAGACCTTCTCTGAACAGCTTTCTAAAAGCAGCGCCCTCCCCCTCCACATCACTCTCAAGTACTTCTCTCTGCGCTGTGGCCCCTAAGGGTTAGGGTTAGGGTTACCTAAAATTAGATAAGGTTAGCACTATCTAAAATTATCTCCTTCATTATTTCCTTGTTTTGTATCGAGCCTCTCCCACTAAACATCTACTCTAAACAACAGGGGCCCTTGTCTTATTCATCACTGTCACTCCTGCTTGAAGAAGAGGATCTAGAAGATAGTACACATCTGATAAATAAATATTTCTCCAGTGAACACATACACACAGAGATTCTTTCACGGTGTAAAAGGGGGGGTTGTGTTTGCAAAACTACAAATATCTTCTAAGTTAGTTGTTTATAATTGAAAATGCATGTTCTTTCAAACAAGTCATGAAATAAACAATAAATATCAAGGTTAACCCACAAAGTCTACTGGATTCTTAATGGGCTAAAATCCCGCATATCTGTAACAAAAATATTAGAAAATAAACAAGATGAATTATCATGGGAAAAAAAGAATTAAAACAAATGGATCAACTTATCTGAACACGAACGAACTACAATTATTATTAATCTTTTAAATTGGTGGAAACTTTTGTGGACATTCTGAAGGGAACTTCGGAGCATTTTTAAGGACTGTAGAATTCTAGGTTCTGGTCCTGGTTTTTTCATTGGGTGCAATTTCACTTTGAAATTTATATCTTTTGGCTTTTTGATAATAGACACATTGCTAGGACTGCTGTGATTATCAGTCATCCTTCGAGTTACTGTATCAAACACACAAGAGAGCAAAGAAAAGGAATTGTACAGGTATAAGGAGTGAGGAGACTCAGAAGGAAAAGATTGAAGAGGATGTGTGATTTGAAAGCTACCTCAGCTAAGAGCAGTGAATGGGAGAAAAGAAATCACTGATGAATGGTCAGGGCAAGGTAGGGGAGAACAGTTCTCCTGCTAGTTATGGGGACAGTGGATCTCAAGAAAGCCTGGTTTTTGTCTGGAGTAGCTCTGAGTGGGTACAAGGAAAGAGAGCCAGTTTGTAAATAATGTTGCAACTTGGGAGGGACTACGTATTTCTAATTTGAAGCCTTAACCCAAATTTGGTTTGGCATGCGTTTTTATGACTAATCTACCAGTAGGGTGAAATAAATAGCATCATTCATATCAGGAGTACCAACCCCTAGGAGAAACTGAGGAGGCAACACCAGACTTCCCATTCTGGAGGGAATGCTGCAGTGTAAGAAAACAATTTGAACCAATTATTTTTACAATAAGTTGACAGCTAAGACTCAAAAAATGGTATCAAGAGCAAGGAGATACTACATATAGTTTGCAAGTCCTTTCTGCAGAAATGAATCATGGGGATGAAGAGAAGCAGCTTATTTTTACAGCTGCATTTTTTATTTCTAGAAAAGTAACTACGACATAGTCTTAATTTCTAAACATAGGGAAATGAGACTTTTACGAATGTTATGCAACACAAACATACCACCTGTAGCAGTTACAACAATATGCAAGTCATTCTTGGGCCTTAATTAAAATAAAAAATAGATGATAAAACTTACAGTTATAAAAATTATTGTAACTGAAATAAGCTTTTAAAAATGACAGGATGCTCAAATATTCTTAAAATACAATCTTTTGCTGCCGAGAAAAAATGTCTTGGTTTTTAAATGGTCGTAAGACCTAGCCCTGCCCAATGTTATTAGCGCTGCAGAATCAAAACATCATCGAAACATACGGCCCAACAGTGCTGGGCCACGCAGCAACTCCAGTGGTCTGCCCATAGGTTGACCCCAGGAGAGGGGCCAGCATGCGGCAAACGTGAGAATCTAGGAAAACCTCAAAGCAGTCACTGATTATTTGGATCATGTTCTTGTTACTTATCCTCGGAGGTTAGGAGTTTCAGTTTAGTTAAACTATTTGCAAATCCTAATGAGATACATCATAATGGTCACTTATGGAATGACTCTATTTTCAGATTTACCTAAGACAGTAACACCCTGTCAAGAATTTAGTAACAGAGGCGATCAGAACATACTCTTTTGCTTCTTCTAGTTCAAGTTTTGGTTTGACATTCTCTGCATTTCCTCCAATTCCTACATAAGAAAAATACCAGTAAGTCTTTGCTAGGTAAATGTAAGAATTGAAAGATAGATCAGACATAAAGTTTTTAGGGGATTAATTTTGGATTTCCATCTAAATAAGGGAATATACTCTTACTTTTTTTTTTTAAAGAAAAATGACTCAGCTTAATCAAATTTTGACTTCTAAAAAACCCGTCTCATGAGTTTATGAGCAAAACTCAGAGGAACAGGAATGGTTTTTATCTCATACTAGAATTAGAAGAAAGGTTAATTTTCACATGAAAATTACATCTATATAAAAATAGATTTCTGTAACAATGTGTTATTGACAGTTACGTGGGAAGATAAATGCACTCATGTAAATGTTCTTTCTCAAGTAAATTATTAAAATTATTGTCAATATTGTATTTTGAAAACAGCCATTTTACAGAAACCAAATATTAATCCAAAAGTAAAGGCATCATGGCTAAGAGTAAGATGTTATATCTGTGCCTCTTTCACACAAAGGAATATGTACATGGTTTTTTCAAAGTTTGCTGATATGTACTGTTACAAAATACAACAGCAAACATCTGTGCTTCATTACTGGCTACTGCCCACTAAAGGAAAAATCAGCCAAATTTGGATTCTGTGCATGCTTCTGTTAATTACTGATGGCCTATAGAAGACCTTATATTTTGATTATTGGCATTGACACCTGTAAATGCTAACCAGGTATAAGTTACTGCTATAAAATCCGAAATGTGTAAAAAACCAAACATATCAATGGACATATACATGTTTTAGTCAGATCATTAATGACTTTTATCAAGCAGATATTCTAATTAATTTTGCTAATTGTTGATTCCTCCCAGGACATTTGCAGGCTTGATGGGTATTAATGTGACATATGTTGACACCAGCATATGATTAGAAATGAAGCCATCAATAAACTCTACCTGGTGTTTTTATAGACTGTGCCAATGCTGTAAACACTGACATTTATTTCAATATCATATTTAGAGAACAAGTCTGCCTTTCCTTTAGAGAAAGGATAAATGTGCTTCCAAACACATGACACTCAAAAACACTTATTCAATGAATGGCCCAAGGAGATGACTCGATAATAAATTGGAAAACATCTGCCAACACTTAAAATAGAATAATAATATCATAACTGATCATTAGCAATGCTTTTCCTATGCAAGGCACTGTCTGCTAATTTATATATACAGTAACCTTAAACAAATACTGTCATTTAAAAGGAAGCAATCTCCTATCATTTCTGATCAAATGTACCATCTGCAGTAAAAAGACAAGAAATTTTAATGGAATTCAATTCATGTGCCCAAATTTGGTTAAACCTTCAAACTTTTGGATTATTATTACGTGCTCAGAGCTTACCATTTTATATTGCTGACAAATGAAAGTACTCACACAATTTAAAAAACAGCTATTCAAATATCACATTAAATATTGCACCATGCCGTATCTGCACTTTGACGTTATCTTAATGGAGATTTGATATCCAAGGAGAGCCAAAACACTCTTTCTCTTTGATCCCCTTATGAAAAATTAACAATATGAATCCTCTCATTTCTAATACACGAATCTATTGTCACTCACTCTACGGTCGCTGGGTAAGAAAAATAATTATTCTACTAAAAGACCAAAAGTTCACCAAGCATAGCAATCCCATTGCAGCAAAATTAAGTTTGGTAGTTAGCAACTGCGGGCCAAGTTCCCATCTCTGAACCAGGAGCTCGGGTTCTCCACTTCTTTTTCCCACACTGCATTTCCTCATGCATTCTGAGCTTTCAAAAGGAAGTCTTTGTAACAACGCTTTTGTATGACACAGGTCACTAAGCCTCCCGGGTAGCAGGCGCCTCTTCTCAGTTCATCTCTACTCCTTAGTCCTTTCTCCTGCCTCCAGTCCAAGAGGACCGTTGCCATCACACCCAGCGTTCCTCGGACTGACGCGACAGAACTGAGAACTTCTGAAAAAGCCTCCACCGCGGCACGACGCCAGCACTAGTCATTACAGCCTATTTTGTCACAGAGCCGTCAACACTACGGACTCACATAACCCAGACACCACCGGCTTCTCCTCAGAGAGGCTCCTCCGCTGGTACCAAGAACACAGGCTTGGGAGGAACCTCCGGGGGTTCTGGAATCGCCTGGCTCGAACTTAGACGGGAACCCACTCTATCGTAAGGACTCTACAGGGAATCGCGTTCGCGTATGTCCTACGTTGGCCCTCCACTCTGCACGCTGCCATTCCAATCCTAGTCCTGCAGTTCCGTCTTTCCAGACGGAGGACTCAGCATTACAAGTACCTTAGTAAGTATTTCAGCACAGTCGAGGACTCCAAAGTTCACACGCCTCCGATTACTGATACGAAGTGCTTGGTGCAGATTTGCAGCCAGGGAACTGAATGTTTAGTCCTCAAACTAACACCCCGACCGCTCCGAGAGGGGAAATGACAGCCGCAGCGAGGTCTCGTCTTCTTGGCCAATGGCTGAGAATGCAAATCCTTCCTGAACTGCCAGTTTGTTTTAGGGTCTCGTGTTTATAGATGGCAGGTTTTCTTGGAAGAAAAAATATGAATAAACAAGCAGCGATGGCAGCGTCTTTTTTTTTTTTTAAGACCTTGTTGGGCTTTGGCAAGTTTTAGCTTAGAGTAAAATCACATTCAAGAAACCGGATTTCCAATGGAAATACTGACCCGACCTTCAGGAAAGCAGCCAACTGCAGTCTCTGTCTTACTAGCGCTCTCCAAGGCGAAGCTTGGAGAGTCTATGCCCACCTCCAGCTCCGACTGATCGATGTATTAAAAAAAAATACGCCGGCGGGGGGGGGGGGTGCTGACTCTGACTCAATACCAACCCTTGCAGCGGCCGCTCTTCCTGCTACTCCTTAACGGTGATTCAAAGCGCACCTGGAAATTACATGTGGTTGGCATGGCTTTTAATCTCGAAGACAGATGACCTTTGGAAAATACAGACTCGTGAAAGTCAAATCATTTGGAGGGACGCCTGTCAATTTACCTCTTCAAACTCCTCGGGATCCCCAAGAGGAGCGAAGGAAATGGAAAACGTGCCCAACCCGGGGGCGGAGGGTGATGGAGACTCAAGAACCGAAACAGGTTTAAAAAAAAAAAAAAAAGCCCACACAGTGGAGATCGCTGGCCAAGGCTGCAACAAGCGCCGGGCAGACTGATTCCGCAGCCTTCCCGGTTCCCGACCCGGCTCCCCTCCCGCGCCCGGCTGCAGCACCACTTAGCGCGCCGCAACGGCGGGCGGGGACCGAGCCCCGCGCCGCCCGCCGCTACTCACCCGAGCCGCGGGGCACCGGCGCCGCGGATCCGCGAGGGCTGGCGGGCTCGGCGTCCCGGGGACGCGGGCATGTGGCTCGAGCCTCCGCCGCCCTAGCCCGCGCCTCTGTGCATCTTTCTGGGCGCCCCCAGCGAGCGCGAGCGGCGAGGCGAGGGCGAGCGCGCCGAGGAGGGCGGGAGGGGCGCCGAGGTGGCCGCGCTGCGCCCAGCGCTCCCCGGGCCCGCGCGCGCGCCCCCGCCCCGCCCCCGCCGCGCGCCCCCCGAACCCCCCCGGCGCGCCCCCGCCCGGCCCCCCGCGGCGCGCGCGTCCCCCCGAGCGCCGGCTCCGGGGCAGCCTGCGGCGCTCTCTATTGTTCCGCGGCGGCCTCCCGCGGGGGCCGGCGGGCGGGGGCCGGGGGCGGCCCGGTGGCCGCACAGGGCTTACCGCTCGGCGGCACCCGGGCTCCGCGCGCGGGCTGCGGTCCCTGGCTCGGCGGGCTGCCGGCGCGCGGGGCCTCCGCCTGCCGCACGCGCTCCCGCATCCCCGTTACTATGGATACGGCGCTCTCCGCCGCCCCCTCCTCGCGCGCCCAGCGACCGCCCGGGCGGGAGCCGCGGGCAGGCAGCTCCGCAGGCGTGCAGGTGGCAACTCTGCCGCGGTGGCCACCGCTGTCGCCGCCGGAGACGGGTGGAGGAGGCGGGAGGAAGGCAGGTCCTCGCCACCCCAGAGGCCACCACGGCTTTCCTCCCGCTGACCGAGCTGCTTGGTTTAGGACGCAGGAGAAGCCACCGCAATCCTCAATTTGTGTGGATCCGTGGCCCCATTCCCGGGACTGGCCCCCCCAGAGGTTTTCGGAGGGGTACCGGCGTGAAAGGGTCACGGTGAAGATTTTGAGGCGATTTTGACGAGCTTCAAATACCCTTCATCCCCGCCTCGGGTGTCCACCAAAGTTCCCACTGCAGTACGACCAACAGTTGTAGAAATTTACTTTGGCAAAGGCGTCTTTTCAAAATTATAGTAATTAAATGAAGGACCTCTGGCCTGAAATGGCAAGGCTTTTTCTCCCACTAAAAAAAAAAAAAAAAATCAGTGTTTTTCCCTTGCTATAAATAAACTTAAAATTTTGTGGCTTAGACTGCTTAATATCATAACAGTTGCACGAACATATCTGCCAGCCCACACTCAGTTCTTTGATGCTTCGGCGTTCATCTGTAAGTGTGAGTTGCCCACTTAGTCTCCGATGAGAGCGACAGATTCCCACGGAGAGTACCGACTTTTGAAAACAAGGTAACTGCACTCGGAGTGTCTGTGACTAGGCTGGAATAAAGGTTTTTCGAGTAAAAGTATTTAAGGAAATGTATAACATTGTGATGAACAAGTTGTTTTTCTAGCCAAGTTCACTTTCTAAACCTTAAAACCAAAGCAAAGGTTTCGATCAGCTACAAAATTTCAGGCATTAAAACAGAAATGTGAATCATTTTAAAAATAAGAAGTACCATTTACTGAGCACTTAGATTTGTCAGACATCTGTGCATTATCTTATTTAATTCTCACCACTCTGTGAAGTAGGTTTCATTATCATCCTCACTCTACAGATGAAAGAAGAGGCTTAGATCTGCAACTGGTAGTTTCCGGACAACACTCCCCTCCCTAAAAAACTCTAAATGCCCACTCTCATGTCACCGTTCACTTTCGTGAAATGTGTCAAGTTCTGACGCCGCTCTGCTAGCTAGGGCAGGCCCAGGATGTAAAACCAGGCCTGGCAGACCCTGCGATTGTGAGCATTTAACTAGCCATATGGGAGCCGCTTCTCACATAACGAAGTCATGGAGCTTTTTGATTTTACACCTTGTAAATATACAGACAGACACGACCTGGCTTCTGGACCAGGATACTGCACAGTGAATGTAACCTGCCTTTTTGACTGGGACATGCTTGGATATCTCTGTTTTTATGGTTAGCAAACTTTTGGTAGGTTTGGAAGTTTGGCATTTATAGTTCTAGTTTTCATTCTGCAACTCAAACACCCGTGACTAGGTAATAATAGGTGTTTTCTTGCTTTGCCAATTATGAAAGTGCCTGAAGAATGATATTTCCCAGAGCATCATTCTCTTCTGGTTATTGATTCAGGTAATAACACAATGGGCAATTTCAAAGAGGTACCATTAGTTAGCTGTTTGGAAAAGAAGAATGCTATCCTTTCTTCCTGGTGTCGAGTTCACTGTGTTCTAGAGTCATTTGGCACCTGTGTCTGTACCACCCCTGCAGGATGATGGAGACTTAATTCTCTGTCATCCTTTGTGCTTGGCTTTTGGGGGTGGGGGGTGGAGAAAAAGAGGAGAAGTAGCTGTCCATGGTGGCTGTTCCCACGTTCTGTTTGGCACAACCAATTCACATACTAGTAGACGCCTGTGAATTAACTTCAACATGGCATTAATGAAATTTGACAATAATCTCCAGGTATGCATATTAAAATTAAAGGTATTATTAGTGTAACCTCTTTCTGGTTGCAGTAAAAACAAATAATAGAAGAAAGACGTTTTATTCTTGGCACTAAAATTGCCCCAATTCAGTTAAATTTTAGACATTTTTATATTATGGAATGGCCTAACTGATAGCAGATTATCTCCTGGGATTATCTTCTTCTCATAGCATAGAAAAGGAGACTGATGCCTAGAGAGGTTAATTCACCTTCCTAGAGCCCACTCTCATCAAGGCAGGAGCAAACCATGAATCCTGGCTACTTGTTCAGACTCCATGATACTATGGCGCCCCAACATACTCAGTGTCAGAGTTATTTTTTTCCATCAATAACTTTACTTTTTCCTAAAACATTTAAGTTCTGATCTATGCCATTTGAATATGGATACTATGTAGTTTCATGTTTCTTTGTTTCCAGCGTATCTGTGCCTTATTTATTTATTTTTTGGGGTGCTGTGGATCAAACTCAGGGCCTTGTACTTGCCAGGCAAGCGCTCTACCACTGAGCTAAATCCCCAATCCCTACACCTTATTTTTAATACTATTGTTATAATAAGTACTAGATTATTCCTTGTAAAATGATACAATTTAGGAAAAGCTTGTATGGTACCAATGTCCAGCCTGTCTATCCCCAATGAAAAGCAAAGCATTTATTCCATTATAGATCATCAAGAATATAACCCTTTCACACAAACTGCTTATTCAAGAACAATCATTCTTCCTTCATATTAAAAAAAATCCAGAAGACTGTGTTGAATATTTCAGTCTCACAAATCTAAAGAAGGTGGTAATTTTTCTAAGAAATACGTAAACATGCATATGAGGTCTTTTGTATATATTTAGTGGATTGAAAGTTCAATAATTCATGCACTTGTTTGGTGATAGTATAATGCATTAGTTAAGCTCCTAACTTTGTGATCATGTGGAGTAAAGTCCTGGGTATTTCACTTACAAGCCTGTGCTCTTGAGTAAGTTATTTACCTTTTTAAAGCCTTACCAGTCCAGTTTGTAAAACTCAATGTGACAGTAATGGAAGTTACTTCATAGAGTTAAGGGGAAATGAGATTGTCCGTGTAGAGTGGACTTTTTGATGTATTAACTTGGGCGACTTAAAGTCCCCAGTTAACACAGGTACATTTGTGATTTTTTTGGGAGGTAATTAAAGCCTATAGTTTGTTGGATTTAAAGGAGATTATTTTAAATAATTTGATGCAATCAGTTTGAGGCCTTAAAGAACGGACTGAGGATTCCTGAAGAAGAAATTCCACCTGTGCATGGCAGTGTCAGCCTGCTTCTTAAAGTTTTTGCCTACTCTTCCTGATGGCCTGCTGTACGAATTTCAGAATTGTCTGGTCAGACTCTACTATCACATAAGCCAATTTCCTGCAATAAATCTCTTAGACTATGCCTCTTACTGGTTCTGCTCCTCTGACTGAACCCTAACTGATGCATTGACTGAACATCTTTCATATCCACAGCATTGAGGTATGCACTCTGATAAAAATATCAATAGGACTACTTCCCTATTCCCTTCAATGCTAGCAATCCCAACCAGAAACAGACTTAATGCTTTAGTAAAATTTCCAGAAAAACAAGGGGCAAGTACCAACAAAGTTGATTATCCCATCTAGAGATATGTAGGAGAACTATGCAAAACTAGTATGAGGACAGTGTCTTGTGTGAAGAAGATAAGGAACACAAAGATAATCACCCACCTCTCAACAGACCCACATAGACTTAGTACCTAGAAGTTTTTTGGTTTTTTATTTTATTTTATTTTATTTTTTTTTGGTGCCAGGATTGAACTCAGGGTCTTGTGCTTGCTAGGCAAGCACTCTAACCACTGAGCTAAATCCCCAGCCCCAGTACCTAGAAGTTAAGTACATCAGTGATCGCGGAAAAACCATGAAATTCCACGATAGAATACAAATTCATTTATGAGTTGGTATTAAACCAACTAGAAGTATGTACTTAAGAGAATTGCCTTGAGATTTTTAGAGAAAGGAATACTCTTATATTTGAGTATTATAGTGCTAGATCTTTCTTATCTCCATGTTAGCTTATCTTTGTAAACCACATTATTAATCGTAGATCTTCTCATTTGTTTTGAGTATTTTTAAGGAAGGAAGAATACTTTTAAAAATCACAGGGGCTGGGGATTTAGCTCAGTGGTTAGAGTGCTTGCCTCACAGGCACAAGGCCCTGAGTTCGATCCCCGGCACCAAAAAAAAAAAAATATCACTAAAAAGGCACGGTACAAACCTAGTTAGAAAGATCTGGTGCTGTCCTTCAGAATTATAATGCTAAACCTACAAAATGTAAGGCTAGAAATAGCTGAGATAAGTAAACAAACCCCAAAGAGGTAGTCTCAGTTATAAATAGGATTAAAGGTGATAAAGACATAAGAGAATGTCCCCTTTGGCTTTATATTAAGGCTCTGGTAACTGAGAGTCAATCTTACAAATGTATGTGTCTCAGATTATGTGTCTCAGTGTGTGTGTGCACATATGTATATTCAGAACAGAGAGGTGTCCCACGAGTCTCTTTATACCCATATTAGTGACTTTTAAAAGACAGAGTTATAAAGATACTTTTATTCATTATGTATAAATTTATTGGAATGTATGTCGTCTAATGTTGAGCTGGATGCTTAGGGGAAGGTGAATTAGAGAGTAACCAATGTTGTTAAACTCTTTGTCTGGCTAACTCCATTTTATCCTTACAGATTTCAACTAAGATGTAAATTACCCTGGGATAATCTTCATACTTCCTTTGTTCTGAACAGGCTTAGGCATATCCTTTTGTTCTGATAGTAACTTTGCTTTCACTAATATTACCTTATTATTTTTGTAATTATTGGCTTAGTTATAAATGCCTCCAAAAGACTACATGAGGTCTAAGACCTTATTTATGTGATCCTCTATTTATTTTCAGCTTTTGACCCTAAGCAGCCATTAGGTAAATATTCACTGAAGAAGTAAAAGAAAGTTTGGGACATGTTGAATTTTAGTTACTCTCCATACAGAAACAACCAGAAGTCAGACAGAATATAAATCTTGAGTTCAGGAGAGAGGTGAGGAAAGAGATAAAAATTTGTTATCAGCTGATTCCAGGCAGTTGGAAGGCCTGAGAGTGGACTATCATCAATTAGGCTCACATGTAGAATGCAGTAAGAGAAGGTTCAAGGTCAGAACTCTGGACAGCATCCATAGTCTCTGTTTTACACTGTAGAATGAAAGTGTAAAATGAAAGTTGAATGCAACTCCATCCCAGACAAAGTTTTTCAACCACGTGAATAAGTTTTTTAATAGAAAGATATTTCAGAACTAAGCTACTCTCAAGATAGGAGCACTATGAATATGGATTTATAATCATGACATTGTAGTCTTTACCTTCCAATATGTAGACAGCAGGGTTTTAAATTTCTATGGAAGGAATGGCATGGGACACAAGTCAGAGATAGGAAGTCTGTGCAATGAGGAAGCAACAGAAACAAGGAGTTCCGGGAGAGTTAGGGAGCAGGAAAGGGTCTGAGTGGTGAGTGGACTTGGATGGCTACTGGTATTGTGTGACCACCATAGAAGCAACACAGTCTTCCCTCGTACGTGGAGCCTGCTTGTCATTAACGAAAACAGTATGCAACAGAGTGACTTCCAGCACTCACAGACTTTACTGTTTTTATTGCCTGATCATGCTCTTGCTGTCGAAAAATCCTTTTGTTTGGATGACAAATTTAAACCAACTTACAGACTGCCTATTAACCACAGGCATATTTACAGATCTGACTACCAAGCTAACACAGCCCGGAGTGAGCAGAAGGGACGTATGTTTTTTCCTGAAGGCAAGCAGGCTTGCAGTCCAGGGGGAATGAATGCAAACACTGAGACCCATCTGCCAGAAATGTTCTGCCCCAGTCTTCTGAATTAAAACCTAGGGACTTCTTTTGGATGTTAACTACATTTGGGGCCTGAGCCACATGCAGCTCCACTGAGCCATAGCTAAGCCTTTTGCTTGCAGCCTCTGCTCACAGTCAGCTTCTGAGAGTGTCAGCTGCACAGCACAGGTGTTAGTACTTTGTCGTTTTAACACTTTCAGCTTAACACGCACAACTTCCAAGGTTAGCAGTGAGAGAAGACTCCAGGAACCTGATCTGATGTGTGTTTTACTACGTGACTACATATCCCAAATTTCCCAGGTCTGAGTTTTGATTCAGGAACACACGTTTAAGTCATATTGCAGACTCATTCTCGTAGTTTTTAAGGAGAAAGCATAATGTATAGAAAAGTTCATTGTCTCACAACTGACCTCCTGCCCAGCTCTATCATTTACTAGTTATAGACCCTGAGCAAGTTGCTTGGGCTTGCTATCCCTCAGATTATGCATCTATAAAATAAGGGTAATTGTTCTCTAAGAGTGTTGTTTAAGGGTTAAATCAGGGCACCCATGTACAAACCTAGCACCATGCCTGGTTCAAAGTATTTATTCAACCAGAGAATTAATTCACCCTGGTATTATTTATAAGCCTTCAGAATCAAGAAGCTACTCCATCTTTTCAACATAACTAAATGATAGAGCTCATTCCCACAGCACCTTCTAGAGTGCCTAATAGCTGAGCAAGTGAGGAGGAACCCATGTATCTGGCAGCCAACAGTAACTTTCTGTATTGTAGACTTATGAAAAATAAGGTGTTTTTTTTTTCTCAACAGGTTTTGGTAGAGGAGAAGATAGTCTATCATTTGATGGTGATTATGTACATCATTATGATACTTCTCTAGCAATGCACATTAATGATGTTGAAATATGCTAGAAGGACAGAGGAAGACTTACATAATAAATATTAAAAATGATTTTGAGTTGGAGTAATTGGATCTTAGGATAGGACAGTGTGCTTGATGTCCATTGTTCTATGCTGCTCAACACTCAGTCTTTCTACTTCCGTCACTAATACTCTCTTTCTTTCCTGAGCAGCTGCCAGCCATGGAATCTTATGTAATCTTACAAGAGCTGATCATGGAGTGGCCCCATGGTCTTCTGGCCAATCAGAGGAGTCTATTACTCAGTCACAGTGGTTTGTGCAAGGATGGTCAGGACCAGGACTCTGCCAGAGCTATCAAAGAGGAGGAAGACCCTTTTCACCGGGATGTCTCACTGCCAGAGTGCTGAGATTAGTGTCCGGAGCTGCCAAGGGCCATCCTGTGGGAAAGTCTGCCCAAGAGTGAAGTCAGTGCAGAGTCTAGCAGAACAATAGTGTGGAGTGGGAGACTGAGGGGATTCAGGGATAGCTTTCGAGGATCTGTCATGCCTGAAACCTCTGGGCTTCATCTCTTACGTGAGCTAATTAATTTCTCATTTTGCTTCAGACATTTTGAGTTGGGTTTCTGGCACTTGTAATGGAAAGTATCCTGATTTATTCAGAAGGGAACTTAAATATAAGTTATCTCAACTTCCTGTCTGATGTATGAATCTCTTCTACAACTTCTAATGGAAGAATTAGCACGCAACCAAGGCTTGGACTCCCCCAGTGATGGGGAGCTGCTGCCTGCTGAAGAAGCCGAGCCATCTCTGAGTCGTTCATGACTGCAGATCCTTTTGCGTGTTTCAGGAACATTTCTTTTCTGAAACTTTCATACAGTCACAGGTTATTCTGTACCCACTAGAGATCAGAGGTCACATGCTATGCTACACTAACACATGTAAAATACATTGTCTCATTTAATCTCAAATAGCCTTATGATATAAAATCATTTTTGCAGTTTTCTGCATGAAAGAAATGATAAAGGGCTAAAGTAAGCGCTGTTGTGGTGGGGATGAGGGGAAGATGAATTCGGAGTTACATAGGTGTAGCATAGGCATCTGAATGGGAGGTGAGGGCAAGAGAGAAGGGGGAAATTAAGATGATCTCTGGAAATTAGATAGATGGTGAAACGCTGGTGAAGAAAACATGGGGGGGGGAGGGTGAAGGTTCCCCTCATCCCAAGAGTTATAGTAAATAGATAGAGCCAGTACTTCTGAAGTTACTGGACAGCTCTACAGACTTCTTTAAAATTTCAACTGAATCTAGTTCAGTATTAGGAAATCATCAAGAACAGAACTAGATGTACCAGAAAAGCAACTCATATGAAAGGAGCTGCCATTTTTGCAGAGATTTTTAATCACATGGGTGCAGGTCAGAATAGCATTTTTATGTTCAGACCTCAAGGCTGGCTTCTCTTGTCTCACCTTCTGCCACTGGAGTACAGCCCTGCGGTCCAGGAACAAAGGGAAGTGGACATCTGTGCCAGATGTTTCTGGCAATGGGGAAGAGGCAGAAAAGGAAGAAACATATTTCCCGGGTACCTACTGTGTACTGGATCCTTTATATGCATTACTTCAACAACTCCATGGGGTTATTATTAGTTTAGGATTCTTTGTTCTAGATGAAAAAATTGTGGAGGATCTAAGAAGTAAAGTAATTTTTTAAAGATCAAATTACACTAGGATTATCTTCTTAAATAATTAGCTCTTACAGTATTCCCCTACCCCCTTATCTGCTGGGAATACATTCCAAGACCCACAGTAGATGCCTAAAATCATAGATAGTAACAAACATTACAAATACTGTATTTTACCATATACATACATACCTATAATGAAGTTTAATTTATAAATTAGGCACAGTAAGAGATTAACAATAACTAATAAAAAATAAAACAATTATAACAGTGTGCTGAACTAAGAGGTATTTAAAACTTATGAATTATTTATTTCTGAAATGTTCCGCTTAATCTTTTTGGGTTGCAGTTGACTGCAGGTGATTGAAACCAAGGACAGTGAAACTATGAAAGGGAGGACTCCTGAATAAGGTATTTTCTAGTTGCATAATACACTCACACGATATCTCAGTGAGTACTTGAAAAAATCCAGAAGGTGGTAAATCCTAATTTATAGATGAGGAAATTGAGTCTTGAAGAAATCTATTGACTGGCTCAGGGTCACACAACTTATAAGTGAACATGCTGGAACTAAAAATTCCTAACTCCAAGCATCACATGTATTCCAAACACCAGAGCCTACTACATCGGGTGAGGTGTTATAAAGCTGGCCTTGTCAATAACAGAACTGTAATAATAACAGCTTTGTTCTAAGATGCTCCGTCCCTTGAAGGGCACAACTTAGCCTGGTGCTTGTGGGAATACCTCTTTCGCACCCCCTGGCTCACAAGGCCAAGACCCAGGGATTAAAGGAACACAGGTCTCCTTTTGACCATAGGTTGAAGAGATGCCCCTCAAGGGATCCAGTCCCTTTCTCCTGAGCACTAGGGTGGGGTCTAGGGGGCAGGGCTGTGAAAATAAACATGATCTTCTGGGTCTGTGCACTGTCAGGAGCTAGGACACAATAAACTTGAGTATCCTTAGGGCGGAAATGACTGTCTGGGTAGAAATAGTGTGGGAAGCCACATTAACTCTTTCAGGCCATTAGGCTATCATTTAGAAAATTACTACTTTCCTCTAAATGGGTCCCTAGTGGGTATATGGAATGAGAATCCTCTAATTTGCCATTTCTCTCTTTTCTCTCAGCTGCTTTCTCCAATTATGATGTAGACCAAGAAGCTGTTTAATAACTGCTTTATTCTGAATCATTGGATATGCTCATAAATACCAATAATGTTCCTGCAGATATGCTACACTGAAATATGTAGAATCAAATCTATACATAAGACACTGGTGGAGGGAAGGGGATGGTGGGTTGAGTTCCAGTCCCCATGGGACTGAGAAGTGACTCAAGGCACCAGGACATCCCTGATCTTCAAGTTCCGAGTTAATAGAGGGTGTGTAACATAGAACTCTATGCTTCTGAGGGTGTGGGCAGAGGGGAGTAGTTGTTGCTAGAAGCCCCAGGACAGCAATTGCTTTGTTGCACTTAGAAGGAAGGATCCACAATTCTAATATGAGGAGTCAGTACAGTATCTCGGCCTTAGCTTGTATGTTACAAGGGAGATGCACTGAAGGGCAGGGGTGTTCCCTTAAGACCACTTCACCTGAGTACTCAGAATGCGTGACCACTGTTGCTTCACAGAGCTGAGAACATGTTTCCTTCCCGAGAGGGAAGCAAAACTATCAGAGCTCTCCTTTGTGCTTACAAATCTGGGGCTTTCAGGTAAATGCCCAAGAGAGTTGCTAGGGCCTAATATTATTACATAATGGTGACCATAGCAATAGCAGTTTGCATTTAGATAACATTAAAAGTTTTTGAAGCACTTGCATCATTCATTATTATTTTAAAGAATTTTTTTGTTTTATTTTTCCAGCTTTATTGAGGTATAACTGACAAATAAAACTTATATATAGTCAAGGTGTAAAGTGTGATGCTTTGCTATATATTGTGAAATGATTTCCACAATCAAGCTAATTAACATGGCTGTCACCTCACAGTTACCGTGTGCATGTGTGTATGTGTGTATATGAGTGTGTGTGTGTGTATGTGGTGAGAATATTTAAGATTGCTCAATGAATTTCAAGCATATAATACATTATTAACTGGAGTCATCATGCTGTAAAACAGTTCTCTAAGACACACTCATCTTGTCACTGCAAGTTTGTATCCTTTGACCAACATCCTCCCATTTGGATATTCATTACTGATCAGGACTGGCTTCGTGGACGTATGACCAGGGTTATCTCATAGGGGTGAATTCTCAGCAGAGCTTCTTGCTTGGTTTCATGTTTGCTGTTACAGTCTTGTACTTCTACATGATTTTAACCTCAAATGAGCTTGAGTTGAGGACAGAACCTTTACTGGCATGAGTTTTTGGCTGCCTGCTCTTCCTCAGGCTGCCTAGGACTCTGCGTGGCTGCCCTTTTCTAGCTCACTCCACAACCACTGGCAGCACTTTGCCTGGGTAGCAAGTGGGGGGCATTCGTGGGGGGAGGAAGGGCTGGCCTGCATGCAGTCATTTCCTGCTTTCTCCCCTCCCTAGTGGCAGCAGGGAGTCTCTGTGGTATCCTATGACATCTTAGGGTAGGCATGGCAGTGGCCATCCTCGTGGACAGCATGGTGCGTGACCCGGCAGGGGCCCTTTGCCCATCCCTGATCCCAGTGCCAAGTTCATCTGGCTGAGAGGTCATAATCCTTTGGGCAGTTACTCGTCTGCTGGTGGTTGCAGTGGTGACTCCCCAGACTCTGGCCATGTCTCACATTTTCATTGTGTTCTGGGCCCTGCAAACCATATAGCCAGCCTTGTTGCTAGCATTATAATACCTATGCATACCAGAAAGGAGAGGGATGCTTCTGCTATTATGTCTATTTCCATTACTTCTACAGCTAATGGGGAGCAACATTCCTTCTCTGTCACTTGCACTGAGGCAAGCACTTAACAATATAGCATCTTATTTAATCTTCACAACAAATATATAAGGTACTGCTTATACATTAGGTTGGGTCTTAGCTTCTCTGAGTTTTATAGTTCCCTCACCTGCAAAACTGATATAATAACACCTAATTTATAAAGACATTTGAGAACTGAATATGATGCTGTGTGCATTAAGAGATGGGGAGAATTGTACCTACTCATACTACTCCAGCACTATATTTGTTTGGAAGAAACATTTTGGTAAACAGCCTAAGGAGAAGAGTGAGACCCTAGGGACATACCCAGGTAATGCAAGAGAGTTGATTAACTTTTGCACTTATGACAAATAGTTTAGATTGTGCCCCAGAGGAAGTAGATAAAAACATAAGAATCAGTGAGAGCAAAGGCTTTGTGGAGGGAGAGGACACTGACGAGGACATGGCCTTCAGAGAATGGAAATACTGCATGGTGCCTGGAACAAATTGTTAGTGTGGGATTTTAGCTTTAGATACCCCCACCTACCCATCTTCATGAAATCTGTAATAAAGACTAAATAACTGAGTACTGCTCTTGTGTGATTAGATTAATGGAGGTGGCCAGTGTCTCAGAGAAATTGAGACTAGCATCCAATTGAAAACAAAGAGCATATGCCAGAGTACAGTGTAGAGCTGAGGCTGTTACAACATTATTTTTTGATTGTTTCCTCAGGGTGATCTCCCTCTGTTCAGGGTGTGCATCTTTGTGTGTGTGTGTGGGGGTAGATATAACAGCATTTACATGTATTCTGTTGGGTTTAAACTCTTCCACAAGCCCCAAGAGGCTCAGCACATAGTGGGCACTCAAATGTTCAGTGCTGACCAATATGAGTAGTAATTACTGAGGCAGGGAGAGTAACATGATTTTGTGTAATTATTTCAATGACTTTATGATGTAGGAATTGCTTTTCCAGCTTGCTGATGAGTTACATGACGCTCAGAGAAGCTAAGAAACTTTTCTGGGGTCACATAGTTACCGAAACATCAAAATAGAGACCCAAATCCATGCCCAATATGCATTGTCTCCCTGATCCCAAAGTCTCCTTTAGCAGACTATCTAGACTTTTGTTATCATATTAACCAAGCATTACCCATATATGTATATTTTAAAATTCATTTAAACAAAGAGGATAAGGCAAACCGACTTTAAGCATTCCTAGGGAATAAAAAATAGAAAAGGGGATAGAGAACAAGAACATAAGAAAAAACACATAGCAGAACTTGGTTATTCCTTAGATAATTGTAGTATCATACTGATATTAGTCATTGTACTGTAACGACACCAAAAAGGGAAAATGTGCCAGGTAGTTGCAGCCTGTTGTGGAAGAAAAGGCTGCCTCCAATGTGTCTGAAAGCATGGTTCTTTCTTCAGCCAAGTCAAGTTCAAAGGAGCACATGAATAATTGGCTACAGCTACCCTTTAAGCAAGTGCCAGCTCTCTCTGCTCAGGTTGATACATCTCCAAACCTCAGGGAGCCGGGAATCAGCTGCCAGCAGCCAATGGGCTTCCGAGCACTTATACCCAGACCAGGTGCTGATCCATCAAACTAATTAGCAGCCTGTGGGCCACAGTTAGCTAAGAAGGTGGAAGTTTTTAACTCTTTTCCTGACAGAGTCTGTGCCTATCTCTGCTTTTTGAACCTATTCTATCAGTAGAGCCACAAAGAAGAAAGTATTTAGAATTCAAGAAGAAGGAAGCTAAAAGGAGAAGAAGGAAGAAGCTAAGGAAGGGAACATAGATGTGCTTTAAATAAAACAACAGAGACTAAAAAACAAATGAATTGTAACTTACAAATATGTGTCTGTACATACACATCTCAGTCTATATGTCTTCATTGTATTTGGAATAATGCCATTACCAGAGAGTGGGTATTCAATAAATGTTTGCTCTTCTTGATAATGATATAAGGATGTATAAAACAGAAATAACAAACAGCTGGAGAAAACAGGACAGATTACAAAGGAGCAAGATGCATAGCTCGTCAGCACCTGAAATGTGTTTCATCATTAGGCTCCCAAAAGAACAGAGGAAACAGAATTATCTCCAACTAAAAATACAGAAAACATGTTGGAAGTTCAGAAAACTGGAAAACTTATTTTAATTAGGAAATGAAGGCGATGGGATACATGAGAAATACATTTGCAAATTACCAGATTTACAAACTGATATGTAAATCAGCAGAGGAAAGAATCCAGTGAGTTTTAGGAAATTTGTACAAACGTTGTAAATAGTACACTTAAAATTAGTTTTAATGTGATGATCAAACAGTAAAACAGAATCAACAATCAAGCCAACACCATTCCAAATGTCTTCCCTGACATAAGAAAAGCATTCCACAGCCAATTTGTTCAATATTTATGCCTTTAGGAAGGTTTTGTTTATCATGGAGCCAATAGCCTCCGGGGAGTAGTACTGATACACGATTTAGAGATATGAGATAATAAAAAGTATCCTAGTTGCTGAGGTAGCCAAATCTGAACATCCGAGGGAACGGTAAGGTAGGATACTGGCAGAAATCTTGAAACAGAGGCAATGTTTATGGAGATGTCTGCGTGGGCTCTCTGTCAACATATGGAGAATTGACGAAGGGCTTCGGTGGAAGGCAGGGTTTCAATGACACCTCTAACATTACCATCTGGAGATAAAAATCCTGCAGTAGGTTTTTTTTTTTAAGCCATGATATCTTACTGATGAGCTTTATATTAACGACAAGATCCTAGCCAAGGTTCTCTGGAACTACTTAATAAAAAACCGCTTGCTGCCTGATTCTGGGGTTAAAAAATGGATTTATGCCTCAGTGAGGAACAGCTGTCATTATATTTGCAGAACCAAGAGTCAAGATAATGAAACTGACACGATTCCAGAGTCTTCAGGGACCCAAAGAAAGCATTATACAGCCAGAGGAGGTTTGGATGTACTGGCTGTAATGTAAACTCTACTGCCCCAAGAAACTAATCTACATGTTGAGATTATAAGCACAAATCTTTGCCCAAATATTTACTGAGTAAAAACATAGTGAGTGGCTCCTTAGGGAGAGAAGGGTACAAGTTGGATTACTTTTGCTGTAAGAAATTAATGTACTGTCCTGGACTATTTTTAGGGATTGTGGTCTTACAAGCAGACTGTAGTAGGTGATTCTGGGTCAATGAGCCATTGGGTTTGTGCCAAATGCGAATCCTCCATCAGGCATCCTACAGCATTGGTGTGCACAGCAGATGAGGTGCAAGTCTGTTCTGTGACCACTATGTCTGGGGGTCCTATAATGGCATCAGAGCATCAGAGCAACTCCTCCATCTCCCCCCCACCCTACAAACTGGTTCTCCATGGTTTGGTCAGCACTAACCCCCAAGGCCTTCCGATACAAGTCATTTATTATTAACAAAGGAAGAAACAAGCGTATGATCTTGACTCGGTCTACCTTTCTAGCCTCAAGTCTGGTCTCTCCTCAGTTTAGCCCCCTTGGATATGCCTACAGGGATGCCTCACCTGGGTTCTTTTGCCTGTGGGACTCTCTCTCTGCCTTTCATATCCTACAACCGGTTCTCTTCCTGGAAGACTGTCCTTTCTTCTCGTGTTATTTCTTCCTGAAGGTGTTTCTTGATAATAATAGCAAACACACAGCAGCTTTTCTTTGGTACCAGGTAAATGCTTTATTAAATGTGCTCAATTCTCACTGGAACCTTATGAAATAGGTACTCTCATAGTCCCCATTTTAGAGAGAGAGAAACTTAACAGCAGAGTTGATAAGGAATTTACTCAAGGTCTGTGTTAGTCACCTTTCTGTTGCTGGAACAAAATACTTGAGGTACACAACTTAAAGGAGAAGAGGTTTACTTTAGCTCACAGTTTCAGAAAAGGCATGCCAGAGAAAAGTTGTTCACTTCACGGCAGCCAGGAAGCAGCGGGTAGAGGAAGAGCCAGGGAAGGGATAGATTCTCAAAGGCACACTGTCAGTGAGCTGCTTCCACCAACCAGGGCCCACTTCCTCTATCAGCACATTCAGCTGCGGATTCATCGGTGGATGAATACACGGAAATGGTTGGCACCTTCAGTACAGGAGTCTTTCGGGACACTACATATTTCAACCATAACAGGGTCACTGGGAAGAGGCAGAGGTGAGGCATGAACCAAGGCAGTCTGGCTCCAGTGTGTCTGTCCCTCACCACCACCCTCAGCATAGGGCTCCTCGGACTTTGCTGTGGTAGCCTGAGCTCACCCCACCAGTGACTATCTGCACCACACACCAGTCATGTTGCAATTCTCCTCTCTTTCTGGGCTCTCTGACACCAACAAACCCATCTACACTCAGCCTAGGCAGTATTTTATTCACCCATAAGCCTTCCTGATCTTCTCCCAGCCTTGGGGAGCTGAGCCCTCCATTGCCCACACCGTGCTCTTCTGTGCTGTAGCACTTACTGAGCCCTGTGTGTTTATCTGTCCGCTACCTCACCCATCTGTGAACTCTGAGAGGTTTAGAATGCAGGGCTGGCTTCATATGCTAAGGTACGTAACATATTACCTGGCATATGGGGCTGTTGGTTTAATAAACATTGTATGTTCAATGAATGGGTGCTAAGAAGTCTTCATTTTCCAACTCTGGCTTCCAGTTTTGACAAACAGTTTAAGGACAAAAGGGATTCCATCACAAATCCCTGGAAAGCCATGACAAATGCTTGGCTCCAGTTCAGAAAGAAGAAGGACTATTTATAGCTCAGGGGCTTAACATGAAATGACCTACACTTAATTTGTCCACATGGCTTAGTTTCATAGAACCTTTGACTAGAGTGCCCCTGGAGATCATTTAGTCCAGGAATTGCAAACTGGTGGCCTAGAGATATTTTTATTTGTCACATTTCTACTTTTTATTAGAACACCTTTAGGCAGACATTTATTCTTTATTTCTCCACATTTATACCTTATACTATCATAACACACCAATTTACTCATTTGTATAATCTGCCTGGCACTTCAAGATATTCGAGCATGAAATATTATTTCATTAGTTCAATCTGTTTTTTCTTCCTTCATCACAAACACATTAAGTCTGTTCTTAGGGTCTCTACCTTTTCCTTACCCCACTCTAATCAGGTGTTCTTGCTGCTTTCTGCAGATGTGGCGAGATGGCCAGTGACCTCCATCTTGCTAAATCTAGTTCCTGGCTTTGACCTAAGACACTCCTTCTTAATGATCAAGACCACATTCCTGATTTTCCTCCTACTCTGGCCTCTCCTTGGATGTCTCCTTGGCTGACTCTTTCCTAAATCCCTGACCTCTGCATTTTGTATGCCTCAAGGTGCGGTATTTGGCTGCTTGTCTTCTCCATCTATTCTCACTTCCTTGATGATGCTGTGCAGGCTCATGACTCTAAACACAATCAACATGCTGTCACTCCCTCAAAGGACAACTCCAGACTTGGTTGACCAACTCGTCTGGCAGGCTTGTCAAACTTACTATGTCCAAAAACAAACTCCCAGTTTCCACTCCAAACATGCTCTTCTTGCAGTGTTCTTCATTTCAGTCAAGGGTACATCCAGCCTGCCAGTTGATCATGCCAAATCCACAGAATCCCTCATTGGTCCCTTTCTATCATACGCCACACACAAATCCCAGCAATTACTTTCCCAGTTTGATCTTCTGGTATCTCCCCAACTCTTTCAGAGCAAAGCCAGAGAAAATATGTAGTATGGTGTACATGGGCCTTGACATTTCACTTCCCATCCTTATTCCCATCTGCCCATATTTATTCACTCCTCTGATTCCCTTTCCTACTGCTATATCCTTGTTGGCCTGCTTCAGCCACATGCGCCTAGCTGCTGCTCTCGAACAATCCAGGAACACCCTTAGCTCAGGGTCTCGACACTCGCCGTTTCTTCCACCTGGAGCATCCGCACCACCTTCCTCTAACTTCCAGGTGTATGTGTAGATTGCTCCCTCACTTCTTTCATGACTACTTAGGTGAATCTGTTCACCAAAGCTTTCTTTGCCCACCCTAATAAAATGGCCTTACTGCCTTACTTTTTTCTAAAGCACATTATCACCCTCTAACATACTATAAATTTTATTTGTTTTGTTGGTCTGTCTCTAGAATGTAAACGTCAGGAAAGAAGCATTTTTGCCTTCTTTTTCACTGCTCAGAATAGGGCTTACAACATAGTAGGTACTTGTTATAGGTTGAATTATATTCCTCCTTTCCCTGAATTCATACGTTGAAGTCCCCATGATCTTTCTTGGAAACAGGGTCATTGTGAACACAATGAGTTACACTAACAGGAGGACATACAGGGTAGAGTGGGTCCTGATCGGAAATGATGAGTGTCCCTATAGAGAACACTATGTGAGGAGAAAGAGATAAGCAGATAGAGAAAATGATGAGACACAGGAAAAGATGAATATCCCCTCTGTGAGCCAAGGAGAAAGATCTGAGGCAGATCCTTCCCCTCCAGCTCCCAGAAGGAAACAATCCTGGCAACATCTTGAGTTTAGATTTCTACTCTCTGGGATTATGAGACCGTAAATTTCTGTTCCTTAAGCCACCCAGTCTGTGTACTTTGGTATGGCAGCCCTGGCAAATGAATATAGTCTTCAAAAATATTCTCAGGGAAAACGTATGGGTGAATAAAGGAGTGAATTAGTTTTTCTAAAGCTGTTGGTGAGGTTGAGCAATTTGCCAGCAAAATACGGTCTTGGTTCACTGACAGAACCCAGACTACAGTGCTGCTTTCCTCCCTCCACTCTAGCTCTCAGTCACCAGTCTGAGACAATGTCTGCCTGTCTCACATGCGCAGAGGGCAGCAGGGAATTCTGGAGTCTCACCTTTCCTGCCTTCCTACTTAATGACCCTGGGTATGTTGTGGCTGGACAATTATTGACATGTTTGCTAAGTGTTTGGACCTCTTCTCAGAGGAAAGCCTTGTGTATGACTCTGCCATTATTCAGGAAGTAAGAAGAGTTATAGTCATAATGTATAGGAAAAAAGGAACGAGTCACTGCTGAGCCGCTGAGCCACAGGGAGCAATCCAACATTTAGAACAGACAATCAGCTAAGATAAATCACGATGATGTCACAGCGGAATATACAAATGCCTCAGTGGGCAGATCCAAAAGAACAGCACAATTAAATCAGCTTACTGCTGAGAACTCTTCTACATCTGTGAAGGGCTGCTCTCCATTCTGACAGCCACATTAAGGAGAGGTGATAAAAAAAAAGTGGCAGGAAGCAGCAGTCTATCCAACATAGTCTATGCAGGAAGAAATGATTTCAAATAGGTGCTGAGTAAATGCACATCGCTCACATAGAATGTTCTCAAAGAGGTCGTACATATTTGGACGCTTACCAAATAGGTCAGGATCAGAGTGTTCTTTTCAGAATGGAATTACTGTATGACACCGAGCAGGAGAGATTGACAAGAACCACCAGGAATGATAAAAGTATTGATCAAAATACTGGTAACATAGGCCATCAGTTGTCAATATAGCCTTCTTAGTGCACAGTGGTGGAATGTGGCCATGGTGAAAATCACTTGGCCAGAATAGCAGAGTCACCTTCAGTTCTCTGAAACTTGATTTAAGTTTCTTCATCACATGCTGACATATTATCATTCATTTAAGTGTTATAAAGATTAACAGAGCACGTTTGTGACAGTGCCTGGAGCATTATCAGATTCTCGATAACAAAGATAGCAAAACTTTATGCCACTATTATACAACAGAAATTGACAAATGCTAACTAACCCTAACCCTTACAACAACTCTAACATTTAACTACTGTTGGTAGCATTTTACATATGGAAAAACAAATGTAGAGAGAAGTGATTTTCTCCATGTCACATAGCTAGTAAGTGGCAGGACTGGGTCAAAGGATCCAGGCAGTCTGGATCCTAGGGCTTGACCCTTACCCTACACTACCCTCAGGAATGGTGGGGTCCTCCCCTCCCACTCTGTGCTCCAGAGAGCCAGTACCCTTACAAGTCCATGTTTCATTGCCTCAAAGGTCCAGTTCAAGGATAGTAAAGAGGTCAGCATTGCTAAATTACTTAGCCCTTCTTTATGTGTCAGCGCAATTCCCATTTGCATGAAAAGAGGAGAAAACCCTAATAGCAAAGGTAAGATCACAGTTTGGAAGCCTTTTGCTCATTTTTCTTTTAAATTAACATGTGATAATTGTACACCATTTAATCTTAATTGTTAACCTGACTGGATTAAGAGACTCCTGGAGAGGTGATTAAATCATGGGGGGCTGTATTGATCAGTTGTTTATTCCATAGGAGTTCACAGCTGAATGTGCTGTTAGGAGGTGGAGCCCAGCTGGAGGAGGTGGGTTGCTGAGGGGGGCCTTTGCTGGTGCTCCTTCACTGGGCTGTGCTTCATGGACACGGTGAAATGAGCAGGCATGCCCTGCCTCACCCTTCCTCCATGATGTTTCTGCCTGGAGCCAACCGATTATGGACTGAACTCTCTCGAATTATGAGCCAAAAATAAACCCCTCTCCTTTAAACTGAGAGTGTGAGGTTGTGTGTCTCAGCAATGGAACAGTGGCATACAGTGTGGTATTTCAAAACATGCATGCAGTGTGTACGAACTGAATCAGGATAAGTAGCGTTTCCATCTCCTTATCATTCCTTCGTGTTTGCAGCCTTCAAGCTCCTCTCTTCTATTTCATCATAAAATATATACTGGGTTATTGTGAACTTTAGTCACTCTAGTGTACTGTAGAACACTATAGAAGTTATTCCTCCTATCTACTTGTGTTTTGTATTTTTTAAAATTTTCTATCAGCTAAACAACTCTGCATTCAGGGTGAAGAGTTATTTATTCCAGTTAATGAATCTAGTGATAACAAAAATGCCCCACAGCTCCAGGACTAGTGAGTGGCCCTTGTCTGGGGACCACTTAATGAAGCAAATCCTGCATGAAAAGAATAGAATTTGAGAAAATGAGGGGGGAGGGAGACAAAGAATGAATATTTGTTGATTAGCCACCTCACTGTAGGTGTCTGGCTTTCATTATTTCCTTTATTCTTGTAACAAAGTCAATCATTCAATAAACGCTTATGGAACGCCAGGTACCATAATAGGTACTAGGGTTAGAAAATTAAAAATACCATGGCTCCTGACCTTCTAAGCAAAATGGCTAAAGAGAAGTAGAGAAGCAATTTGAACTCAGTATGATATTATTTTGATATGAGAATATATAGCAGTGGAACTATGTTCTACATGCCA
Organism: Hystrix cristata; assembly: GCA_004026905.1. NCBI lineage: Eukaryota > Metazoa > Chordata > Mammalia > Rodentia > Hystricidae > Hystrix > Hystrix cristata. Next base: position 40,209 of record PVJO010001210.1, read on the forward strand.
AGATCGTGTCTACCATGTCTGTGGTTCCTGCATGCGAGACATACCTGCCTGAGCACCTGCACTCTGGGCTAGGTGACACCACCTCTGCTTCCCCTGCGCAGCCCCTACCTCCAGGAAAGGTGAAAAGTTGGCTTAGATGGGTGACTCCCTTGGGAGTTTACATTTGGAAGTAGGAAGAGAATCAGGCAATCGGTTGTGGGAACAGAAAGTGAGAAAGCAGCCAAAGAAACTGGTGGAGGAGACAGAGGCCAAGTGGACCTTGTGCAAACCGAAGTTATAAGTGAGCAGAAGCTAGGAATAAACAGAAGCTATGAGGACAGAAAATATTGAGGAATGTGTGAAGAAGCTCGTTGGTAGCAGGAAGGGGAATGGATAGAATCAGAGGATGCTCTGAGGTATGTGCCACAATTTTAAAATCTTCTCCCCAATATTAGATCATTTTAACTTTTTCTGTATTACAAGGAATGCCATGATATCATTGTATATCAGTATCTGTGGCATTTCTGATTAGTTTCTTAATGTATTCTTGGATTAAAGGATACGTACATTTTAAAGCTCTTGAGACAGTAATGTTTCTTTATTTCCATATAGATAGTACTGACTTTCTACTCCCTCCAGTATTATATGAGAGAGTTTATTTCAATACATTATAACAATAGTAAGTCTTAGTTCCATAGGGAAAGGTAGTAGCTATCATTTGAATTTTTATTTTCTCAATCATATTTTTCATATATTAGGGAATATGTGTCTTGTGAATTGAGCTTATTCATGTGATTTGTACGTTTGTCTGTTAGGCCATTCATAACTTTTCTGACTGATATACAAGAACTGTTTATATAATAAGACCAATGTTCACTGACATATTTTGCAAATATTGCCACATAATTTATTGCTGCCTTTTAATTTTTGAGGCAAAAAGTTCTATGTTTTCAGTATATCGATCTTTTTCTTTGTAATTTATTTCAAAATATTTTTTCCCCTGAAAAATTCCTAATCTTATTTCTATATCAGAAAGCTACTTAGCTCTTTCTTTTTCTCCCTAGAGTTAAAAAGTGTTTTTCTGTTTTACTTGGAACTCTGTTGTTCACTTACAATTTATTTTGATATATTTGAATCTTTATGAAGGAAGATTTTTATACAAAATAAAAAATAGGATTGGATGATCCTATTCTAGAAATATTTAATCTGTGTTAATGCCTGTCCCCAGTACAATAAGCCTTTAATGACTTCCAATAACCAATGCAATAAATTGAAGACACACAGATCCATTTAAGTACATAATGATGAAGGGCGGGGACGTCATCATTTGTGTGCTCTGTACAGAAAACACTCTTACTAAATGGAAATCATGGTTGCTGAATAATTCAATCTACTTAAACTCTTACAGAGAATCAGAAACCCTCACTACTTAAGCTGGGTCTGTACTGACTTACAAAGGGACTCTTAAACACACCATACCTCCTTGACCTCAACACCTACTTTCCAATTGCCTGGTTTTCAAAAACTAAGTTGATTCTTTAAAAAAGGAACACTTTGTCATTTAGAAGAAATTTTCTTTTCTTTTTAAGTTGTATTATTTAAACCCCAGGGAAAGTTTGACTTTATATTTTTGTAATGACTGAATGGAAGCTATGGTTGGTGAAGTCTTGGCTATATTTCAAAAAATATGCAATTCTGATTACAGACAACATAGCAACGTGTTCCAGAGGATTGTAAAAACCAGGGACACACTTTTAAGAGTGACTACACTCTAGGCTTTCCATTTCAACAAGTTCAGGAATTGAGAAAAGCCTATTAACTCAATACCTGATCTGAAAAGTGATGGTGTATTTGTGAGGGATGCTATAACTGAATACCATAAATTGAGTGGTTTAAATAGCAGAAATGTAGTGTCTCAGGGTTCCAGAGGCTAGAAGTCTAAGAAGAAGTATGGTACTAGTGTTGAGGAGAAAATCTGCTTATGCCTTAGTTTTGAAATGCCAATCTTTGGCATTCCTTGGCTTGTAGATACATCACCTGATCTCTTCCTTTGTCATCACATGACTTCTCCCTGTGTGATGTCTCTGACCAAACTTCCTTTCTTCCTTCTTTTCTATAAGAACATAAGTCATATTGGAGCAGAGACTACACTAATAACCTAATTTTAACTTGATTAACTTTCTAAGTACTATGTCCCCAGTAAGGTCACATGCTGAAGTTGGAGTTAGGTGTTCAAAATATGAATTTCAGGAGAACACAATTCAAACCCAAACAGATAGGTTATACAGCAATTATTGGAGCTGATTACTCTGATAATGAATAGAGTATGGGTATCTTTGTGGACAGATTGGCTCTTATTAATAGTGGAACAGTGAGAAACCGCCCTTAACCTATGTTTTCAACTGTAAAAAAGAGGTGGGTTATGGTAAGGATCTGTCCTTAGATTCAACCAATGGCTGCTCACTAAGGATCAGTAATATGTAAAATGCCAGGTATGTGTTATTTCTCTTTCTGTCCACACGCTGATATCATAAGGATACTCTGAGAGATATTAATGTATTACTAACCTAAGCATGACTAAATGAAATTAAAACATAATGAAAGGAAGAATTTTACTTAAATTGTTTTTATTAATCTATTTTGGGATATATTTATATGTTTATGATATAACTATTTGAATTGATATAACCTTTGGAGTATTTTAGATTTGGTACCGTATTTTGCTTGTTATAGAGAGATAAGAGTAAAACTCCTGTGCCTCTACCTCTTAGTGACTCTTCAAAATTAAAAAGATACTAAAAAGTGGCTTGGACATGTAAAATGATTACAAATGGAGTAGAATCAATAGATTGATTCACATTTTTCCTTTATATAGCTGCAGCTGTAACTACAATCCATTTATGTGAGCTTATGTTTACTCTTATTGGAATATGTGACCCACTTTAAAACTAAGTAAAAAACCATGAATCAATACTTCAAGAGGATTTGTGATATTTCATTGTTCACTAAATTTGATGTTTTACTCACTGCACTTGTTTTTTTGTGATATGGCATTAAAAAGAAATATCTTGTTAGATTCTCCACGGAGGGCTGGGTAATATGCCGGAAGAAACCTCTTCAACTGAATGTCTCTCAAGAGCTCCTCTTGCTGGCATTTGCCTTTTCTGGGAGCAGGGAATCATGGTCTCATGATTGGAAGATGCTCCTTGAAGGAATCTCTAAGGCAGTGGATTAAAACTTCTTCTAAAAATTACTGTTAATTTTCATAGAGGAATGTTAATTTCCATAGAAATCATAATGAATCCCAATATTTCTCATTAATGCAGGGTGGAAGTTCTGGAAATCCTTTCTTAGTTCAGCTTCCCTCCTACTTAGAGCAGGTTGTGCCCAAGGAGGGTCTGAACCCCAAGGCTCACCACAGCACAGTCTGAAAGCCGTGTAGGTAGACCTTGGTCTACAGAGGAAATAGATGCATCATGCTAAGCAGGTTTTACACACCTTCTCTGATATTATAAAGTGAGAATCACAGGTCTTAGCCTTCAAAGAAGAGAAAGGGAACCGTATTTATAAATATGTCCTGCGATTCACCCGGAAATTCTAGCAGATGAATATTCCTGATGACCACATACAGGTTTGCTTTCCATTAAGGAGGAAGACTTTAGTTTTAGAAACTCACTTTGGGCCACATATATCATTTCTTTAGGGAACACTCATCAGTTCCATAAATTGTGTTGTGAAGTCCCTGCTTTTGCTTCCATAGTACCTATTGTCACACATTGTTGGAATTACCTTTGTATTGTTGCAATTCCATTTATATTATAATGGCCAGTTTTTCTTATCAGTTGGGTCTTTCAGTTAGAAAACTCACTGAAGACAAGGCCACATCTTTCTCATTTTTATAACTCTAGTACTTAGACCAGTAGATTACTGCTACGATTACTACTCTTGTTACTTTAGCAGCAACTAGCATTTGTGGAGCACTTACTATTCTGAGCATCTCATCTACTGCATTTTATTTAATCCTCACACAATTCAATGAAGTATGTGTTATGGCTTGTATCTAGATGCCGCCCCCCTCCAACTTCATGTGGTCATAGGTGGGGAGTTTTGAAGGAGGCTGGATTAGGGTATGTGACCCTCGGATTAAGGATGTGATGCTGGGATTAAGAGTGTGATGCTGGGAGTATGGGTGCCCCACCTTGGGCGTGGGTCACACTACCCAAAAGGTGGATAGCCTGGAAGGGATAAAAGGGACAGAAAGAAGGCAGGCCTGCTGCTGTTACTTGTTGCTTGCTGCTTTGCCTGCCTTGCCATGCTATGGACTGTTTCTCCTCCAAATGCCCCTCTGCCGTGCCACCCTGCCTCAGAGCCAGCCAACTATGGACTGAAAACTCTACAAACTGGGAGCTACAATAAACCTTTCTCCTTTAACTTTGAGTGTCAGGTATTTTGTCTCAGCAATGAGAAGAGTAACTAAGACAGAACATTCTATTACCAGTGACCTATTTCATAGATAGAAAGCCACGGCAGTGGAGTAGCTTGTCCTCAGGTCATGCAGCTAAGAAGCAAAGGAGCTGGATTTCTAATCCAGGTAGCCTCTGTTCCTACCATGCTAGATAACATCATTTAACAATAGTTTTCAAGGACTGTCCATGTGTTAAAGCGCCGTTCTACACACTGAGGGTATGTGGTTACCAAAACAAGATCTTTTTTCCTGGAGTTTATGTAGTGAGATGCTCTCTAAATATGTTCACAGAAAGTATTTGTTAAATGGGTGAATTAAAAGATCACATTTCTATTGTTACTCCTATTTTTCAGATAAAGGGGGTGAGTCTTGGGAAGTCAAGGAACTCTCTCAATACAACATAAATGGTCTACGGTGGAGTGAGAGCCTGATTCAAAGTCAATTCTGTAATCTCTGATCTCTTGCCTTCAAGCCAATCTAAACTATCCAAAGCTGTCTACCTTAGTAGAAGGTTCTACTTTCAGAAAAGAGAGAGAGAGAGAGAGAGAGAGAGAGAGAGAGAGAGACAGAGACAGAGACAGAGAGAGAGACACACAGAGAGAGACACACAGAGAGAGACACACAGAGAGATTTCAGAGCATCTGCTATAGCTCTAACTAAAATTTGCTCACACTGTTTCTTCCCGTTCGATGTTCTGGGGTTCATGACTTTTAACATGTGCACGAACTTGGCCCAAGTGCCAGACAAAGAAATGAAAGTTGTAGTACGATGTGTGCTAGGAAACATAGTGAGCTGTAGTATGCTTGTATCAACCTACTCTTTTTAAGCTTCCCTACAAGTTTTGCATCTTGTAGAACAGTGGAATAAAGCCAGACTGTTTGAAGAAAGCACTTTCACTTGTGTTTCAAAGGTTAGGCATCTGGATCTGGATAAAATCCTGCTAGCTGTCGGCTGAGGGTCAGTGTGGGATGTATCTAAGCACACAAAACACCTAACAAGTCCTAGTCCACTTACTTTGTCTCTTGCAACCAAACCAGCTGGCTGACTTGCAATAAATTCTCTTCAGAGGTATGTGCTTCAACCATCGGTACTGTATATATTACAGCTGCAAATCTGATGTTTTACTGGGTGCTAAGTATATCAGACCCTAAGTATATCAGTACATCTGATGGAACCTATAGACAGAAGCACACTGATGCAAACTCCAATTTTCAAACAAGTCCAGTAATATATGATTTACTTGCCGATTACAGGGAGAAAAAAAATTTCTAGATCTTGTTAAAAGTATTTCTTCCTTCTGCCATTCTTTTCTCTTTTTTCTTTCCTTTAAAATTCTTCTCTTTCCCTTCCTTCTTCTTTCTTTCATTTACATTTTTCAATTTATTCAACAAGCATTCATGGAGCATTTACCACTCAGCAGAGCACATACCATACGGCAAGCACGCACTCCAACTCTGAGGTAATAAACGGCAGTTCCTGCTCTCAGCAAGCTCATAGTCTAACAGAATTGCAAGGTCACATGAAGGTGGAGGATGGTAACACACTTTCTATGATATAGGGCTCAAAGGAATCATCTGAGATCTCTGGTATGCATTCCATGACTTCGTTCTTTTTCTTGCCATCATTTTTCCAGCTGGGACTCATTTTAATAGCCATAATATTGTATCATTCATTCAAGTAGCTTAGGATGTTTTCTGTAGAGTCCATCGATTATTGCCAAGTTCTAATGCGGTTTTAAAGAAAATGCTTGACCCTTTGGGGGCCATGCGATTACATAAGGAACATCGCCCCACTCCCACTCCTGTCTTCTATCCTCTGCATAAAAAGGAGATGGGGTGAAGAATGAATTAAGAGTCCCTTCAAAGCCCACTGCGATCTGCTGCGATCTGTTTGCCAGCTTTGCTAGGCTTTGATTACAATGGATATGTTCTTGGAGGAAACAAATTTTGAGGAAGGTGATTGTAAATGAAGATGGAAATCCATCTCTAAAGATAGTAACTTTGAGGATTAATTTGAAGGGATTTTTGGATACTTAGTATACAACCTCCTATCCAGACATCTTCAAGTCTTGAATTTAAAAAAATTCCACAATCTAAGCTAAAGTTTTATTCCTTTCAAAATGGATCTTAAAGGGAAAAATCTATAACACAAAATATATTTTCCTCCCATAACCTCAAGCAAATGCAAGGGCTATCTGCTGTTGCAATTTTTATTACTTCACAACAGCACCAAGGAGACTATGATTCCTTTCGCACATTCAGAATTACTCTGCAATTGCTCAGTGCTGGTGTATCTACCCTCAAGTGGCATCTCTGCTTGAGAACAATATTTTTCATTATTTAGAGTTTTCTGTAATTTTATTGTGTGATATTAATGTTTAATAACACCAGAGCCCCACAGGCATCTTCGTGTAACTTTAAAATACACACGTTTTTGTCCCCTCTTACAATTTTAACCCTTTAGGCCTCTAGTTCTCTCAACATAAGGGAACCCACATGCTTTGAGTAGGTGCTTTTCATCCTCAGTTCATACCTGGCACTCACTGCAGCCCTTCCTTGGAGGACGTAAATCCCTGCTCCTCGTACATTGCTTCTAAATAATTCACCAGAAGGGTAAATGCATGTTACTGCGCAGGAAAAGGAATCGAACTGATGCAACTGTATCAAGATCTTAAAATGGATGTTACATACACATATAAGGTTCTGACTTATTTGTGGAATTCTGCATAAAATAAGATTTTCTCCAAAATTTGTGGGAAAATATGATAGTTCGTATTATGCATAACGGTTGATTCCCAGAGTCTAACGGAGGGAAAGAGTCAAAAACAAAAGATGACGTATTTCATGTGTGAAGGAGACTTCGATTTCCCTGTTATAAAAAATTACAGTCAATAAACACAAAGTTTTCTAGACGTTTAGTTTTCAATGACTTTTGCTCTGTAATTCACACACAAATGCAAAAAACATACCTCCTCCCCGTATGGAATAGGTATGTATAAATGCACATATAATGAATTTACAGAAACTGCTTTTTTGGATAAATTTTTTGGTTGTCAATCATGTCATTGCTGTTTATAGTCATCAATCAGTATTTAAAAAACGTAAAACATTTTGCCAACATGTACCTCTGACAAGTGGAGAACAGCAGCACTTTAATTTGGCATAAAGAGGAAATACATGATAGAGTTAGCATTCAGCTCCCCAGATCATGGCCATTCCCATTTTTCATCTTCCCCATTTTATTTTATTTTCTCCGAATGCCTCCCCGCTCCTTGGCCTCTTTTGCTCTTACAATCTCTGGGAAACACCAAAGAAGTCAATAAAAATGGCTCTCTGTTCTGCCTTCTTGTTTAGCTCCTTCTTGGGCTGCACTGAAGCAAACAGAATACACACGGTGAGCCCCAGACACGGACGCTCCCACCAATACCTAGACCCTTCCTGTTTCTCCCATTCCTCTCTCAGAAAAGGAAGAAAAAGGTGGCAGAGTCTGATTAAAACAGAGGTGAGCCACCGAGCCGCCACTGCAGGGCTGAGCCTGCATGCAGTCCTCGATGTCACAGAAAGGCCGGCGGCATCACTTCAAGACTGAATGCACCAATAGTCCCTCCAGGATGATACTTTTCACACATTACCGGACAGCAATCCTTCAATGTCTGAAAGACGTGCCATTTTTTCATTGTAATGTGTATCCCTGTCCAATAATACAGATAATACAGGATTTAAAATTTACACATGTATAAATACATTAAAAATGTATTTAAAAATACACATGTATTTTCTTTTTAAAATTTGTTTTCATTTTTTATTAGTCCCTGTTTGCAGTACATAATGATTACATTCCTTGTCGCGAGTTGGTACATGTACGTAACACATCTGAATTCTGTATTTTCTGATGAGAATTTTCCCCTCTTCATTCTCTTCTACACAAAAGGGCTGAGGGCTGGGGGTTTAGCTCAGTGGTAGAGTGCTTGCCCAGCAAGTACAAGGCCCTGAGTTTGATCCCCAGCACCTGCCCCCGCAAAGGGCTGTATTTAGTCTTGAAAATGCACACTAACTCCACGTGTTTTTGTGTATCTGTCTCTGGGAAACTCAAGTAGCTTTCTTCAAGTCACTTTCTGTTTCTTTCTTCTACTTTGTTCCCTACTGGCCAGTTTTACCTTGTTCGGGTACATCACCAACCCAAAGACACATTGCAATAGGGGCGCAAATGTGCAATTGATTATTATGCAATTCCTCTGCTAATTATTAGGTTGTCTAATGGTGTCAGAAGAAAATTTCCTTCGATAAGGCTTTAAGAATCAAGGCTACTTCTTGTTTTTTAATCAATTTACTAAATACTGTAGTCTCCATTGCATACGGAAATTATTCCTCCACTTCAAACTGACACATTATTTTGAAACAGATTACCAGATAATAGTGCAGACTATTTCTGTATATTATTTGTCAATGCAAATGCTGGAGCCTGCTCCAAAAACTTTACTACACAAATTCTAGACAGGACATGGAGGCAAAAAGTAGTTGCTTAACAATTTTCCAAGCCAAAGTAACTTATAACACATGAAATATGGTTCTATTATGTGTGATGACACTTTTTTTTGTTAAGAATAATGAACAACAGCACAATGGAATAATGTAGAACTCCACAGTTGATAAGCTTTCTGCATAAGAACAGAAAGGGGACATTTCTTATATAGTTATGTCCACTGCCTGCTTTGAGGACACACTTAATGGCTATTATGGTTAACAGTAACCATACGAAGTTAATTGGCTTATAATGAAGCAGCAGAATATACTGATGGTTAGATTGGGATGTATAAAGGGAGAAGCAAAAATATGTACTCAGGCTACACAAAAACTGTGCTTAAAAAATGTAATTTAACCTTGACATTTTACTCATAAATGAAAAATTTGTTCACCAGGCTCATTCCCTAGGTGACTCATCCAATCCCATCTCTAAGTTCATGACTCAAATTTTTATACTCAGTTTTGACTTCTTTCTTTAGCACTACAGATATTCTTCATTTAATGACCTGTTTAATGACTGTTCTGACTTACAGCCCACCACTTGGAGTTACAACCCATCTTTTTTTGGTAAAATTCTGTACATATTGCTTATAGGGCCTTGTTAATAGAGTACTGGAATTTTTGCTGATTGTTCTGTACAGTATAGTACTATTGTTTTATGTTCTGCTATACATCACAGTACTGCATGTAAGAGTCATGCTCATGAGTAGGAAGACCCAACATAGTGAAAATTGTCATAATTCCTAAATTACTATGAGATTTAATGAAATTCCAATCAAAATACCAATAACATATTTCACAGAATTAGAAAAGACAATCATGAAATTTATCTGGTACCAGAAGAGACCAAGAATAGCAAAATCAATTCTGGAAAACAGGAATAAGGCAGGGGGCATCACAGTCCCCGACTTGAACTTATTCTATAAAGCTTCTGTGATAAAAACAGCATGGTACTGGCACAAAAACAGACCTGAGTACCAATGGAACAGGCTAGAAGATGCAGAAACAACTCCAAACACACTCAAATACCTCATCTTCAACAAAGGAGCCAAACACCCTCACTGGAAGAAAGACAGCCTCTTTAATAAATGGTGCTGGAAAAAGTGGCTTACTACATGCTGAAAACTAAAACTAGATACATGTCTCTCACCATGTACTAAGCTAAAATCAAAGATCTAAACATTAAAACAGAAACACTAAATCTACTGGAAAATAGGAAGACCTCTTGAAGACACAGGAGTTGGAAAAAAATTTATGAACAGAACCCAGACTGCACGGGAAACAATACAAAGAATCAATGCTTGGGATCACATCCTATTAAAAGGCTTTTGCACAGCAAAAGAAATTACTAATAGAGTGGGGTGGAAAACCACAGACTGGGAAAAAATTTTTGCCAGCTGTCCCTCAGACAAAGGTCTAACATCTACAATATATAAAGAACTCAAAAAAACAACCCCCCCAAATTTAAAGACCCAGTCCAAAAATGAGCATCTGAAATGAATAAATATTTCTCAGACAAAGAAATAAAAATAGCAAACAAATATATGAAAAAGTGCTCAACATCATTGGTCATTCGAGAGATGCAGATGAAAACAATACTAAGATACCATCTCACTCCAGAAAGAACCACTATTATCAAGAAATCAACCAATACCAAGTACTGGCGGGGCTGTGGGGAAAAAGGAACCCCCCTCCACTGTTGGTGGGAATGTAGACTGGTCCGACCACTGTGGAAATCAGTGTGGTGATTCCTCAGAAAACTACAACTAGAGATTCCATTTAACCCAGCTATTCCTCTGCTGGGTATCTTCCCAGAATTAAAATCATCATACCACAGTGATATATACACAACCATGTTCATAGCAGCACAATTTGTAATAGCTAAGTCTTGGAAACAACCTAAATGCCCAACAACTAATGAATGGCTAAAGAAGATGTGATTTTTCTACACAATGGAGTACTACTCTGCCATAAAAATGGACAAACTAGAGACATTTGTATGTAAATGGGTGTTCCTTGAGAACATACTATTAAGTGAAATAAATCAGACACTCATGAGTACACATCGAATTGTTTCTCTGATATGAGAAACTGTAAGTGTAAATAAGGACAAAGGGGTATAATAGATGTTATGTAAGGAAAAAAAAAGATAGTATTCAAAAGAGAGGAGAACTAGATAGGGAAAAGGGGGAAGAAGAAGGAAGGTTAAAAGAAAAATAAGGTGAAAGGGGAAAAATGGAAAAATGTAGATAAACCTGTTGCAAATAGGGAAGGGTGGGGGATGGAAAGGAGGGGAGGGGAAGAGGAGGGAAAACCAAGATATATCATGTACAGGTATGAAATAATCCTGTTGATTATGATCATTATGTGTACAATGTACCAATACATGTTCTTGGTAAAAAAAAAAAAGAGTCATGCAAATAAAAGCAAAGTCATCAAGTTGGAGTTTTCTTTGACGATTTCTTTGTTCCAAATATTGTAATGCACTTAATATATACAATTCCTCATTTAACAGCCCATTCATTTAACAACCTAGATGCAGGAATGGAACTCGGTCATTAAAGGAGGAGTGTCTGTACTGTACACCCAAATATTCCCCTTCCCGCTTGACATCTGCATTTATAGAACTAACAGACATCTGAAACTTAGTGCATCCCAGACCAAATCTGTGTTTCCCTTTTACCATCTCTCCTGTCTCCGCCTTTCCCATTATTGGCACTGCCACTCACTTGGTTGCCTAAACTCACAACCCAGGAATCAGTCTTGACTTTTTCTTTCTCCTTATAACCCTACAATAAGTTCTATTACTTTGTATTTAAAACATATCTTAAATCCAAGCACATATATCAGGTCCATTGAACCATTTCATTTAGGCCACTATAATCTCTCAAATAAACTAATTCTCTTCTCCTGCTCTTGTCCCTCTACCGTATTTTAATATAGAAAGCCAGTGATCTCTTGAACATACAAATCAGATCGTGAAGCCCTCCAATGGCCTCCCTCACCCTTATAGTAAAGCAAAACTCCTCCCCTTGCCCTCTGAGGCCAGTTTCTGACTCATGCTTCTCTACAAGACCTCATCTCTTACCATTCTTCCTGTCACTTCATACCTAAAACTTCCTGAGGTTCTTTGAGAAACCTGATCCCATGATTGCCTAGAGCATTCAAATTCACCACTACTCCTCCCTGGGGCTGCTGTTCCTCTGATATTTGGTGACTTGCTCTCTCATTTATGTCAGTGACTTTTTCCTCTTCAAGGAGGGCTTCAACTGACTATTCCTACATAGCCTGTTATCCTTCTGATGCAAAGCTCTCTATAACCCACTAACCTTCTCCTGTTTAATCCATATTGCTCATTCTAACTTAACTATATGATATATAGTATTTCTTCTCATTGTGCCTTCCACTCTTACCCCAACAACATAAGTTCTACCAGGTCAGAACCATTGTCTTGTACATTGTTGAGTCCCCAGTGTCTAGAACAGTGTCCAAAGCACAATAGGTATTCAATAAATATTTGTTAAAGAAGTTAATGATTTAATGATTTCACTGCTTAAAAAGTTTCTATGACTTTCTATTATCTAAAGCATCGAGGTCTAAAATTCTTAGTCTTCTTTAGCTAAAGCTAAAGAAGTCCCTGCCCAAGTCCCTCACTGTCTTACTTTAATGCTCTTTCCAGGCACAACTTCCTCCAGATATTAGCCCCGCTGCACTGCTATGTCCCAGCAATATGGGCACTCCTCTGATGCCTTTTTGGCCTGAATGTTTGCCTCTCTTCTCTGTTTGGCAACCTACAACCCATCAGTCATGTTCAGCTCTGATATTACCACCTCTTTAGACTCCTCTCACTGAGTTAACTCCCAAGTCAATATAGAGACTAAATATAATCCCCATCAAAACCTCAGCTACATTATTTGTAGAAATCTACAAACTAATCCTAAAATTTTCATAGAAATGCAAAAGATTCAGAATAGCCAAAAATTTGGATAAATTTGTAGTAATTCAAAACTTACTACAAATCTACATTAATCAACACAATGTTGACTAGTATAAGGATAGATATATAGACCAATGGAATAGAATTACAGATTCAGAAATAACTCCTTATGATTAAGTCTATACATGATTAATTAATTCCCAATACGATTAATTAATTCTAAATAAGGGTGCCAAGACAATTCAAAGGAGGGGAAAAGAAGTTCCTCAAAACTTCACTGCTTAAAATGTTTCTATAGACATTTCTCCAAAAATACATGCTAATGGCCAATAAACACATGAAAAGATGCTCAACTTCACTAGCCATTAAAGAAAGGCAAAATAAAAACCACAATGAAATAGCACTTAAATCCCACTAAGATGGTCAAAATAAAAAAGACAGTGACAAGTGTTGACAAAGATGTGGAGAAAATTTAACTGTTATAGATTACTGATGAGATTGTAAAATAGTGCAGTTACCTTGAAGAATCACTTAGCACTTCTTCAGAAAGTTAAATTTTGAGTTACCATATGAGGCAGCAATCCCACATAAGCAGTAGAATTAAAAACTATGTCCATGCAAGAATACATAAATGTTCCTGGTAGCATTATTACTAGTCAGAGTAAATAATGCAAATGTCCATCAAGTGAGGAACGGATAAATAAATAAATCATTAAATGGATAAATGGTATTCTCAAACAGTGGGATAAAAGTTTGCCAATAAGATAAAATTAAGTACTTATATACACTATGATATAGATAAACTTTAAAAATATTATGGATGAGCCATTAAACACTGTGCTAAGTGAAAGAAACCAATAAAAAAGAGTTCCTTTAAGAATGGTGAAAGTGTTCTTAAATAAGATAGCAGTGAGGTCACATAATTCTGTAAATACAATAAAAAACCAGGGAATTGCACACCTTAAAAGAGTGAATTTAATAATAGGTGAATTGTATTTCAATAAGGGTTTTATTTAAAAATATGGTATAATTTGGCCACTCGTGGTTTTCATCTTCCCTGGTTTTTTTTTTTTTTTTTTTTTTCTGTTTGGACGATTCAGAAGTTACCACGATGCTGGCATTTCTGGCAGCAAGTGATGGTGATAGCAGATGACATTTCAGGAATGAGTTCTAAGGCACTGGGAGCAACAGCCTGAGGATGATCAGAGTTGTCAGGCTGCTCTCCTACTCTGTAAAGGGGGATCAGCCTGATTCTGTCCCTCACTGACACTGGTGACTCGAGTGGTTGACAAATGCTCTATAGGGTCTAACATCCCCTTTTATGCTTGAAATAATGAGTATAACCAACCACCTCTTTTAAATTCCTGTAATTTCAAACATAACTAAAGTAGAACTTTTTTTTGAATTTACCAAGAACATGTATTGGTACATTGTATACATAGTGATCACATTCATCATAGTTAATTTGTACCTGTACAGGATACATCTTGGTTCCCCCCTCTTTCCCTCCCCTCCCTTCCACTGCCCCTCCCTTCCCTATTTACAGTAGCTTTATTCACATTTCCCCCCCTTTTCCCTTTCTTTTCTTTTTCCTTTCCTTCCTTTCCCCCTCCTCCCTTTCTAATTCTCCTTCCTATTGAATATTATCTTTCTTTTACTTGGTATCTATTATATAAAGTAGAACTTTAAAACAGAAGGGATCTGAGGTCTTCTGGCCAGAGGAGAAAAATCATTCTTGATGACCCAGAACACTATTTAGTATTAAACTAAAATGATGTAATTAGATGAGAATAAGGGAGAGGCAAATAACCAAATTTGAAGTTCTGGATGAATATATTTCAGCAACCAAACAGATACTCCTTTCTCCTGTTTCCTATTACAATTATAGTTAAGGACTGTATCTCCATATAGTCATGGTTCTGTAGACTTTGAAGGCAAGATGACTCTAAATTTGAGACAGAACACCCTAATTTACTGTTTTTATGTTGACTTCCTGTTCAATCATGTTTTTTGTCCTTGGAGAAAAAAGAGGAGCCAAACTCCCCTTACTCATTGTCAAATATTTCATAGACATTTTTGTGTGGGCTAGGAAGGAAAATCTCTTGGTAAATTTTTCTTACTTAATACTACCTTTTAGCACTCTATTTACCCTTCCTCAAGATTAACTTCTCTGTTTTCTGATTAGTTTGTCACATTCCAAATTACAATTCTATTTTATTAAGAAAAGTTTAAGGAAGAACTTTTCCCAGGAAAAAATCGGTGCCTATGATTATACTTTCTCAAAGCTGCCTGTGGATGACTGGAAAGGGAAATGCCTGTGCATTTAACCTCTCCAAGCTCTAAATCTATATTGTGCTGCTAAATGGTTGCTCAACGAGCTCAGTGCAATAGAGGGACAAACTCACAAATCCCAGCATTCCTAAATTTCACTGGCTCCTGCCTCTCTCTGCATTCTGTGCGCTGTGATGTTCTCCTACAGCCTCAAGACTCTGGCAGGGGATCAGTGGGAATCACAGATTAGCATGTGTGCTACTTTTGGTTTTGCGTGCAGCTCTTTGCATTTTCCCTGATCTGGCAGGCAGTATCCCCATCAGCCTGCAACTCCACCACTGAGGATTCTTTATAAGGAGCAAGTTTTCTTTAGTCATAGCCACTTGGGTAAGAAGAGATGTTTTCTCTTATGAATTGTTTGGTATGCAGTACAGTCATTCCTTCTGTTTTGAAAAGCCCACACTAAATGGGATCATTTAATTCCCGGATGCTCAGAGTCACTTAATAATATCTTTGATTTTGTCTTTCCAGAACAAATTTTGTGTTTGTGAAAGGAATCAAGTGATGAGTGGCAAATAATGAAGACTAAAAACTTAGCTGTGAGGAATTGTTGCTGTAGAAAAGAGCCATATAATCTTCTCTGCTCTGTGCCTACTAAATCTTAAAAAGGGTTAGGAGAACACTATTTCATCTGCCTTTCGCTTTCTGATTATGCCAAATAACACATCAAATAGAAATAGTCTTGTGGTTTCTTTAGATAAGGATTTGCCAAACTAGTTTTTTATTGAATACTTGTTCCTGTGTGATGTCGCTATGTATTCCTGGAAACTAAAATGGTTTTCATGATCAAATAAATTTGAGAAATTTGGGCTATGTCAAAAGAAAATGATTTCTTTCCTACAGAGCGTCACAGAATCTTAAATAATACTACTGTGGCCTTTTGGGGAAACTTTTAATGCAACTGTGGTAGATTGTTCTTTTATTTTTTAAATTGTGAATGTTTTATTTACTGCTATTCACCTTAAAATTAGTTTTATTTTAAAATTCTTTGTATCCATGCCAGACTTGCTTTTGTTTTACATTTCATTTCATTGTGGCAAAAGCACTTAACATGATATCTATTCTTTTTTTTTTTTTTTTTTTTTTTTTTTTTTTTTTTTTTTTTTTTTTTTTTTTTTTTTTGGTGCCGGGGATCGAACTCAGGCCTTTGTGCTTGCAAGGCAAGCACTCTAACCACTGAGCTAAATCCCCAGCCCCATGATATCTATTATTTTAATAAAATTTTAAGTGCACAACACATTATTGTTGACCACAGGTACAATGTTGTACAGTGTATCTCTAGAGCTTATTCATCTTGCTTAAGTGAAACTTTATGCCTGTTGATCAGCAACTCCCCCTTTCCTCCTCCCCCAACCCTGGCAACCACCCCTGCACCTTTGATTCTATAAATCTGACTATGTAGATAACCTCTTACAGGTGCAATCTTGCAATATTTGTCTCTCTGTGACTGGCTTATTTCACTCAGCATAATATCCCCAAGATTGATCCATTTTGTCTCACATTATGCAATTTTCGTTTAAAGCTAGAACAGTATTCTATAATTGTGCATGTATAGAACACATTTTCTTTTTATCTACTCAGCTGCTGATGGTCATTTAGGGTGTTTGCACATCTTGCCTATTGTGAATACAGGTGCTAGGAACATGGGAGTGCTAAAATCTCTTTGAGATCCTGACTTCAATTTTTTTTTTCTTTGTGTAAAAACCTAGAAGTGGGATCGCTGGGTCACATGGTAGTTCTATTTTTAAGTTTTTCAAGGAGACTCTATACTGTTTTCTATATCAGCCACACCATTTTGTATCCCTACCAATGGTGTATAAAGATCTCAATTTTTCCGTGACTTTGACAATTTCTCCACATACTTGCTGGTTTTGTCCTTTTGATAATACAGTCATCCTGACAGGTATGAGGTGATACTTCATGTGGCTTTGATTTGCATTTCTCTGATGACTGGTAGCACTGGACACTTTTTTCATATACCATTGGTCATTTGTGCACCTCCTTTAGAGAAATGTCTAATCCTTAACCTATTTTAAATCAGATTATTAGTTAGTTTTAAAATATTGAGTTGTAGAAGTTTTTGGTATATTTTGAAGATTAATCCCTTACCTGATAAGTGGTTTGCAAATATTTTCTACCACTCAGTAGGATTTTTTTTTGCCCCATTGATTATTTCCATTGAAGTAAGTTTTAAAATTTGAAGTAGTCCTGCTTATGGACTTTTGTTTTTGTTGCCTGTCCTTTTAGTGTCTTATCAATGAAATTACTTCCAAGACCAACATCATGAAATACTCCTGTTTTCTCCTGTGAGTTTTATAGTTTTAAGTCTTTGTTTAAGTCTTTAAACATAAAACAATCATTTGGATGTGATTTGTTTGTTTGTTTTGGTGCTGGGTATCAAACTCAGGGCCTTGTGCTTGCAAGACAAGGACTCTAACTATTGAGCTAGATCCCCAGTCCCTTAATGTGATTTTTATGTATGGTGTAAGGGTCATGCAGATATACAGTTTTTACAACACCATTTGTTGAAGAGACTATTCTTTTCCCATTGTGTTTTTTGACACCCTTGGTAAAATAAAAATCACTTGATTATATATGTATGGATTTATTTCTGGGCTCTTTATTCTGTTTCATTGGTTTATATATCTGTCTTTACGCCAGTACCATTCTGTTTTAATTATGGTATATTTTGAAATCATTTTTGTGGTATATTTTGAAACCAGGAACTGTGAAGTCTCCAGCTTTGTTCTTCTTTCTCAAGATAAATCTGGCTGTGACTTTTAGAATTGTTTTGTTTATTTTTGTCAAAAATACCATTGCAATTTTTATAGGGGCTGCTCTGAACTTATACATTGGTTTAGAAATGCATATTTCAATAATATTAAACCTTTCAATCCATGAACATGGGATGCATTTCCATTTGTTTGTGGCTTTGTGTGTGTGTGTGTGTGTGTGTGTGTGCGCGTCTGTGTGATATTGAGGATTTGAATGCAGGTTCTTATATGTGCTAGGACACTGCTGTATCACTGAGTTACTTTCCCAACCCTATTTATTTATTTATTTTGAGACAAAGTCCTGTAACTTGCCCAGGCTAACCTTGAACTTGTTAAATTCCTCATGAATCTTGGTTTATTTAATTTCTTATTTCAAGTTCTGTAGTTTTTAGCATATATATTGCTCAACTCCTTAATTTTATTCTTTAGTCATTTATTCTTTTATGTGCTCTTGTAAATAAGATTTTCTATTTTTCTCTTCAGATACTTCACTGTCAAGTGATTTTTATACATTGACTTTGCATCCTGCAAGTTCACTGTATTTGCATATTATTTTTAATAGTTAAAAAGTTAAATCTTTAGTGATTTCTATATATAATTTTATCTGCAAATAGGGACATTTTTACGTCTTTCCCGTTTTGATAGTTTTTTTTCTGCTTGACTGCTGTGGATAGGACTTCTAGTACTATGTCGAGTAGAAGTGGTAAGAATGGGCACCCTTGCCCTCGTCCTGATCTTAGAGGAAAAGCTTTCAGTTTTTCATTATTGATACCATGTTAGCTGTGGGCTATCCATATATGGCCCTTGTTATTTCACATATTTCCTTCTATTCCTGGTTTCTTAGGAGTTTTTTTTTTAATCATGAAAGAGTGTTGAATTTTGTCAAATTCTTTTTCTAACTTGTTGAGAAGATTGTGTGATTTTTATCTTTTATTCTGCTAATGTAGTGTATCATGTTAATTGATTTTCATATGTTGAACCATTTCTGATCCCAAGTGTAAGTGCCCTTCAGTCATGCTGTATGATCCTTTTAGTATGCTATTGGATTCAGTTTGATAGCATTTTGTTGAGGATTTTTGCATCTATGTCATCAGGGATATTGGCTGTAGTTCTCTTGTGGTGGTGCTGTCCATATATATGGGGTCTGGGTAGTGCTGACCCCCTAAAATGAGTTTTTAGGAAGAGTTTGAGAAGGAGTGGTATTAAGTCTCAAACAGTGAAGTCATCTGGTCTGGTCTAAGCTGTTTTGGGGGGAAGTTTTTATGGTAGATGATCTTGCCTCTCGGGCAAATATTTATATTGCTCAAAAGTGAGTATTCTGTGAGAGTTTTGAAGTGAGGTTTTAGATTCAGAAGCCTTAACTGATTATAATAATTAAGAAAGAAGACTTTCCCCAAACTGGAACCTATTTGTGGGTCTTCTACCAACTAACTTCATTAACAAAACTGGCACAGTACAACTTGGTGCAAATGGTACTGTGAAAATTAAGTGAAACATTATGTTTATGGAATCCTAGGCACTCAGTAGGCTTGCAATAAATGGTAACTATTATTGTGCATAGAAAAAGACAGTTTGGTGAACTGTTTTTTCCCAAGAAGAAGGAAACATGTCTTTAATTTACGATAATAATTTAATGAATTCCTAGGATGCTTTCTACATGATCCAGGAAGGATGAAATTACACACAGTGTTCAATCCAATTTTAGCAGTAAGGATAATTTTTGATATTCTATTTGTTGAAGCAGAAAGAAGGAAAAGAACATCTGTCTAGATATCATTTTGTATTCACTTCAGTCTATGGAGTAGAAATTATCCAACCCCACTTCACTGGTAAGCTTTACTGAATTCTCCAAGTTCATGCAAAGTATATTAAGTATCAGAGTTAGGATTCAAACGCAAGTCCCCTGATTCCAAACCTAGTGCTCTCTCCACAGTATGCCATGATCCCTTTTTGTCTAAATCCTCTGTAGAGCACTTGCCTAGCAAATTTAAGGCTCTGAGTTCAATCCCCAGCACTCCCACCCCCACCAAAAAAAGAAATTATGGTAAGAAGTGTAATTCAGAGAAGGTGATATGGGGTAGTAGGTGGAACATTATCCTTGGTCTTAGTTATGAATCCTAACTAAGCTTTAACTCACTGCATGACGTCAATGTGTCATCTATATTTCTAGGGCTGTTTTCCTCCTATTGATGGTCTTTACATTAATAATGGCTTGACTTAATGATTTTTTGACATTACAATGGTGTGAAAGAGATATTGTATTCACTATAAACTGTATTTTGAATTTTGATCTTCTCCCCGGATAGCAATATGCAGTATGATGATACTCTCTCAAGATGTTAGACAGAGGCATGGTGCTGTAGTTCCCAGTCAACCACATAATCATGAGAGAGGAAATGGCCAATAATCTAATATTGCTAAGCTATGATGTTTGGTAAGTTAGGTATTTGACTTATGTCTTCTTCATCTTTTTTGTTTTAGCACCTAGTGTGGCCCTGGTATGTGTTACATAAATATTGGTTAATTATGCAAATAGCAGATGAGTTGTGAGAGTGCTATAAAATATTAAAATCTCCAGGCAAATGCAGAGTAATTATCATTAACATATGTTAAATTCCTATGGTTTTCTGTGGAATCTCTTTCTGAAAAATCTGGATCAAGTGACATGGGCAAAAGAATCCTAAGTGAGGTTCGCAGGAGCTGGTTCTCAACCCTAGCTGGACTTTTCACCTGGGCATTATCAAAAAAAGTCAATGCCCACTCCCTATACATAAGAATTTTGATTCAGTTGGTGTGGGATGAAGTCCAGGCATCTGCGGTTTTTCAAAGCTACCCAGATGATTTTTACATGTAACCAGGGCTGAGAACCACTGTCTCAAATGCTACGGATGGAAAAAGAGAGGTGCTCGGGAAAACCCGAGGGAGAGTGAGTACTCTTCCTAAAGATGCAATTGTGATGCACAAGATTCTATACTGCCCTGGTTTTGTGAGGTTAAAGTTTGTCCTTGGGGACACACACACACACACACACACACACACACAAATTGCAGTTATGTACTGAGACAAAACTACTGAGTTATTTAGCTGAAAAACGTGAGAGCGTTAAGACTCTCCAGCGGGGATTCACTAAGAATAGAGCATCTCAGAGAAATCTGACAATGTCTTGGAAGCAAGGGCGGAGGACACTGACAGAGTTAGAGCAGACGATGAACTTGTAAGGTTAGGGCTGGGCAAGGTGAAAACGCATGGACCATTCATAAGGAAGTGGAAAAGGCATTGGTGAGAACGCAGTAGAGGCTAATGGTCAGAAGTGCTGCTGGGTTTTAGGAAGATAACTTACAGGAGAACGTTT
The DNA here is from genome assembly GCA_004026905.1 of Hystrix cristata. Classification (NCBI taxonomy): domain Eukaryota; kingdom Metazoa; phylum Chordata; class Mammalia; order Rodentia; family Hystricidae; genus Hystrix; species Hystrix cristata. The sequence continues at coordinate 61,570 of PVJO010001210.1, forward strand.
TGAGAATGGTAAAGAATGACGGGGTTATTATTTTATTAGTACTGTAGTCCAGGTGGAGTGGATTCACTGTAAATTACTCTCTGGGAAAGCGTGTATCTCAATTAGACTGCACAGGTAACAAAAAGGCAAAGGTTTATCAAGTCTGATCCCGATTTTGTAAGCAACACCTCCCTCTCCTTTATCACCCTGGGGTTGTTAGAAAGCCAAATGAGGTGTCAGATAAGACCCAAATTGCATTTCTGGGTAAAAACTGTGAGTGAGCATCAGCTAATATTAGCCTAGAGTATACGGAATTGAAGTTTCTATAAAGATGTTTTTGAGTAACTGTGTTAGGATTAATGCATACATTGTCAGTGTTAGGCTTTTCTACAGAATCCCAGTGAATAGCTGGTAAATAAGCCGTTATTAATTTGCATCTTGGACATCAGGCCTTTTGGATGGAAATTGTCTACTTGCCTTGCATACTAATGTGGGCATTGCCGCTTTGGAACTGATATCAGTTTAACCTACAAACAGGCTGAGATTTCCTTTGAGCTAGAATTTGCTAAGCAGACGTATGGTGTGCCGGAGGTCACTGTGCTTAATCTTTTTGAGAAATAAGTATTTCCACACTTCAGTGCCCCATGTTCCAAATCACACCACTCACTGACCAGTCACAGAGAGTCTTATCTATGTGCCGAAGTCAGGCAGAAAGGACCTCTAGTGGCAATGGCTAGTTGCAGATTTAGTATTAACACTTTAGAAAGTACACATTTAATTTCTTTTAAATACTGTTGATATAATTCACACTGACGCTCCTTCAACAATTCCCATAGTTAATCTCTGCATGTTCCAATTCTTTGATGTCCAAATTGCCATGAGTTCTCTCTGTGTACTCATTTCTTAGAGGAACGTTCTCAAAGAAGATGGTTTCAGAGATTCTCTGGCCAAGTGGATGCTTGGACATCAAGTATGCTTCCCTCAAGGCATGGAACGAGGCATGGAATGAAGTCCACAAATGTTTTTAATTGGTTCTTGACTTTAATATCATGGCCTTGTTCTCAGAGCTTGCACCTAAATAGCCCTCTGGCCTCTAATTTGATTTTCAGCAATGGTGAAGGGAGGTTTTGGAGTCTGCTGTATTGGAGACAAGCACATGGGAGGAGCTTTAACTGGTATTTGTGGTGGTCCCACCCACTGCTAAAATAATCTCTTGGCTGTGGTCAGGCCCACCCTAATTATGCCCATAGTGACATCTGTCCCTCTCTTTGTATCACCTGAGTTCCATGACGTCTTGACTGTGAGGTGTCGGATCCCATCCAGACACGAGTCCCTCTGCCAGCCCTACTGCTCCCCGCCCATCTCAGGCCTTCCCTCTCCATGCTGGCGTGAGACAGAGGATAGTGCTGGGTCACATGCAGGCAGCTAGACGGGGACCTGCCCGTGAAGTCATATGCACCCAGCAGACACAGCATACTGATCTACTTGTTGACTTGAGCCATGGGGCGGGTGGGCAGGGAAGAGAAATGGAGAAGAAAAATCCATTTCTTCTACTTCTAACCTAGGAGTCTAATGATTTCCAGTCCTGAGTCCTTTCAGGGCTCAGCCATAAAAGTTACATTAGGATCTCTTCCCTGACCAAGGTCAGGTCCTCTAATATGCTCTGTAGCTTTTGATTCTTATCCCTACTAGCACTTATTAAAATAATTATGGGCATAAATTCTTGTTCATTGTCTCAATTGATTATAGACTTCATGAGGGTGAAGACTGGTGTCCTATTAGTTTATGTATTCTTATACAGAGGCCTGCGATTTGAGTGAGTGAATGAATGAATGAAGCACACAAAAAAGTGTGCAAGAACGATTGTTGGAAATAACCTAATATCTAGCAAAAGGAAAACAAGTAAGTCATGAAGATCCATTTGGGTGAATATGTTACTAAAAAAGTGTATCTTAAAAATATTTAATGACATTGAAAAGTGCTCAGAATGTAAAGTGCACTGAAAAAAATTAGTATACAAAAACTGACATGTGGCATACTTTCTTCTTCTTTTTGAGCATAAAGAAAATATAATCGATCCTTACTATTCATGGCAGTTATGGTCTATAAAGTCAGTACAAACCCTAAACTGGCAAAAACTGAATTGTTACACTTAGGGGAATTCAGGGTTATGCACCTGTGAGCCTCTGGCTACAGTATTTTTGTCAACCAAGCAATACACACCTTATTTTACGTTTGTTTCTGTTTAAGGATACCTTATTTAATATATATTATTGATTCATGAGTGTTGAATTCACAACCAGCAACACTGTAACTCATGCTTGGATGCAACCTACCTAACAAACACATTTTCTCCTTAAGGCATGTCTCAGCCTTCTCATGCTTAGGGACATTAGACATCACCCACCACTATGCTTGGGGACTATGTTAAACAGTGAAATCACCAACAAAAAATGCACAAAAGTTGTGAGAAACACGGCACTAGGTAGACCACAAAGAAGACACTGGCAGACCGCCGTCTTGTTTGATTGATCTGGGGAGTGAGCACTGGCCAATCCTTGCTGCTCTGCATATGTGCAGGTCCATAGATGGTTGAGAAGCACTGAGTGTTGATTTAGGGGTTGCAATTAAACTTTAGTGAGCAGGCAAATCTGTAAATATGAACCTGTGACTAAAGAGGATTCACAGCATATGCTTAAAAAAATGGGCAAATACATGCCTCAGGGTAGTGGGATTATGATGATAGGAACTTTTTTTAATGTATGGCTTTCTGCAAACTGCCAAATTTCTAAAATTAACTTGTATTGTTTTGTAACTGTAAAAATAAACATTATTTTTCTTATATCTTGAAATAGCAAAGTAGAGCTAGACAGGATCTAAAAGGCTCTTTGGCTAGCTGTGGCATAGTAGGTTTAAAAATAGAAAGCCAAACAACCAGTAAGCTTGGTTCAACAACCTATAGAGTCATGACCTTGAAAGATATTTTGAATTCCCTCCTACAAGACTTTCTTGACTGGCCAGCGTGCTGTGCAGTGAGGAACAGGGAGTGTATTTGGGCCTGGGCTTCAAGCTGACCAGGAGAAAGAGAAAAAAGCATGAAGAAGATGGAGCTCTGCAAACCTAAGTCAGCCATCTGCTGAAGTCAGTGCAGAGACTGGCGTTCTCTAGCAATCATGGCTTCAGCTCTTCACCTGCCGCCCTCTGCCAAGCTTGGGTTAAGTGTCCCCTCCACAGGGTCCTTCTTCTACTACTGTACTCTCCAAACCATATAGTAATAGCCTGTGTCTATCTACACTTTCAACTCAAGTTCAAGAAAAGAAGGGCTGGAAGTAGCTTGCTGACTCTTGTGTTACAGGGCCTACATATTGCTTTGTACACAGAGAGGGTCAAATAAATATTTGTTGAAATATATGGTGGAATGATCATGCATGAAGCACCCCAACAGATAGTGACTTCTGTTGGAACTATCATGCTTGAAGATGAAAGCTGGTGTCATTTTTAACAATCCCAAACCTTGTCCAAAAACACTGAAGAGTTCAAAGAAGAAAATTCCATAGAAGTGCGAGATTTATATACAGGCAAGCAGAGATCACAGAAATAAGAATTTGCCTGTGTATAAAAAGCAAACGCAATTCTTGTTGCCTTTATAGTCTTACAGTTGTATGCCCTGCTCAGTGGTCTTCTGGCTTGTGATTACCGGGTAATACACAGTTATTTCTTGAAATGGCCATAAACACGGATGGCAGAATTTAGTTCTTGAAATGTGCTTCTATTTGATAAGGTTGACTGGACTGAATCTTGTTCAATCTTTAATATATTTCCTTAAGCATGTGAAAAATGTTCCAAACTCAAGTTTCTTTCAGTTCCTTTCTATTTTCAATGTATGATCTATAGAATGATAACTACTAATTTTCTACGGCTGCCCTAATAAATGGCTACAAATGTAATGGCTTAGAATCTCACAAATTTATCACTTTCCAGATTTCTCCATCAGAATTCTGATGCAGATCTCACTGAGCAAAGACCATGGTGTTAACAGGGTGAACTCTTTTTCTGGATGCTCTGGAGAGAACCCACTTCCTCGCATTTTCAATTTTTAGGGGGCTGCTTGCTTTCTTTGTTTTGTGCCCACTGTATTTCATCTTCAAAACCAGGCTGAGTTATTCGCATGCTGCCATCTTTACGGTTTTCCCTTCCAATTCCTTTTTCCACTTTCAAAGACCCTTGTGATTACACTGACCCCACTGGGATGATAAAAGATGAAAAATCTCCTTACTCGAAGGTCAACTGTCTAGCAATGTCAGTTCCATCTGCATCCTTAATTTGCTGTCACCTAACATACAGATTCCAGCAATTAGGATGTAGGTATTTTTGGAGGCCATTGTTCTTCCTACCACAACAACTGTACACACAATTATGCACACATAAAACCATGGGAACATAGTATGTCATTTAAGAAACTGTCCCTATTCCAAATTTCTTCCTTTCCCAGACTGGAGAAAAAGAGATAAGAAAACAAAAAACAAAAACAAAAACATTCTAGCTCAATATCAAAGCACAGAATGAAATAATTTTAGATTTAATAAAGAAAGTTCTTATGTTGATATATGGATTTAAGAAAATGGCTGGGTGTGGTGGTGCAGGCCTGTAATTCTAGCACTCTGGAAGGCTAAGGCAGAAGGATGACAAATT